>JAAGNO010009423.1:52016-62102 GCA_033439905.1 Ceryle rudis | reverse complement strand
TCCTGCTCTAAATCTTCCCTACCCTCCAGCAGATCGACACACCCACCTAGCTTGGTGTCATCTGCAGATTTACTGAGAGTACACTCAATCCCCTCATCCAGATCATTAATAAAGATATTAAAGAAAACAGGCCTCAGTACTGAACACCACTTGTGACTGGATGCCAGCCAGATTTAGCTCCATTCATTATCACTCTTTTGGCCTGGCCACCCAAACAGTTTTTATCCAGTGCAGAGTGTATTTGTCCAAGCCCTGTGGCCTAAATTGCTGAAGGAGAATGCTGTGGGAGACTGTGTCAAAGGCTTTACTAAAGTCCAGGCAGACAATGTCCACAGCTCTTCCCTCATCCACTAGGCAGGTCACCTTGTTGTCGAAGGAGATCAGGTTAGTCAGGCAGGACCTGCCTTTCATAAACCCATGCTGACTGAGCCTGATCACCTGGTTGTCTTGTATGTGCTGTGTAATTGCACTCAAGATAACCTGCTCCATAATCTTCCATGGCAAAGAGATCAGACTCACAGATCTGTAGTTCCCAGGATCATCCTTTCAGCCCTTCTTGTAGGTGGGCGTCACATTTGCTACCTTCCAGTCAACTGGGACCTCCCTGGTAAGCCAGGACTGTTGATAAAGAATGAAGAGTGGCTTGGTGAGCACTTCTACCAGCTCATTTAATACCCTTGAGTGGATCCCATCTGGTCCCATAGACTTGCTAGCCTCCAGTCAACTGGGACCTCTCTGGTAAGCCAGGACTGTTAAATAATGCTTTAAGAGTGGCTTGGTGAGCACTTATGCCAGCTCCTTTAGTACCCTTGAGTAGATCCCATCTGGTCCCATAGACTTGTGCACATCTGTGTGGCACAATAGGTCACTGATCATTTTCTCTCAGATTATGGGGGCTGCATTCTTCTCCCCATCCCCATCTTCCAATTCAGGGAGCTGGACCCTCAGGTAACAACTGGCATTGCTGACAAAAACTGAGGCAAAGTGGGCACTCAGCAGCTCAGCTTTCCTTGTCCTTGGTCACAATGTTCCCTCCTGCATCCAGCAGAGGGTAGGGATTCTCCTTGGTTCTTCTTTTAGCATATTTATAGAAACACTTTTTATTACCTTTAATGATGCTGGCCAGATTAAGTTCTAGCTGAGCTTTGGCCTTTCTAATTTTCTCCCTATATAACCTTGAAACAACCTTGTACTCTTCCTGAGTTGCTTGCTCCTTCTTCCATAGCCAGTAGACTGTTCTTCCTGAGTTCTGTCCAAAGCTCTCTGTTTAGCCAGGCCGGTCTTCTACGCACCATCTCTTTTTGTGGTACATAGAGACAGGTAGTTCCTGTGCCTTGAAGATTTCCCTCTTGAGGAAGCCCTCTTGGACTCCTTTGTCTTTGAGGGCTACCTCCCAAGGGACACATCAAAGTCCACCTTTGGGAAGTCCAAGGAGGTAGTACTAATGACCTCCCTCCTTACTTCTCTAAGAATTGAAAACTCTACCATCTCATGGTTGCTTTGCCCAAGATGGCCACCAACCTTCACATCTCCCACTTGTCTCCCAGCAGGTCTAGTAGAGAGCCTTCCCTAGTTGTCTCGGTCACCAGTTGTGTTAGGAAGTTATCTTCCACACACTCCAAGAATCTCCAGGACTGCTTCCTGTCTGCTGTATTGTATTTCCAACAGACATCTGGTAAGTTGAAGTCCCCCACAGGAACAAAGGCTAGTGATTCTGAGACCCTACCCAGCCGCCTGTAGAACACGTCATCAACCTCTTCATCCTGATTGGGTGGTCTATAACAGAACCCTACCATGACATCTGTCTTGTTAGCCTTCCCCCTGATTCTTACCCATAAGCATTCAACCCTATCATCACCATCATCATCATGCTCAAGGTAGTTGAGTCCTTCCCTAAAATACAGGACCACACCACCACCTATCGTTCTGTGCCTATCCCTTCTGAAGAGCCTATAGCCATCCAACATAGTGCTTCAGTTATGGGATTCATCCCACCATGTTTCTGTAAGGGCAGTTACATCATAGTTTTCCATGCTACATGCATTGACATTGATGCATTTTAGTTGCCACACCTTTTTGCATGGGAAGGATCTAGTCCCTGCTTGATCATTCTCAGGTACTACTGTGAGTCCTGGCTCATCGATAGCCCTCATGTCATCCCTATCACATGGACGACTGTCCTATGACCCCTGAGATAGCAGTGGAGCTGGCACACTATCCCACAAACATCCCAGGTTTGTCTCCAGAGAGCCTGGTTTTCCCTTTTCCCCCTTCAAATCTTGTTTAAAGCTCTGTTAATGAGCCCGGCCAACTCCTGTGAGAGAATCTTTCTTCCCCTTTGGGAGAGTCGTACCCCATCTCCCTCCAGCAGGCCTGACCTCGTGTAGATTGACCCATGGTCAAAAAACCAAAAGTCCTGCTGGTGGAACCAGGCTTGAAGCCAAGAATCAATCTGGTGGCTCCTCCTCAGTCTTTCTGGGTTGGACCCCGCAGCTAGGGGAATACAGGAAAACACTACCTGTGCTCCCACTCCCTTGATGAGGTGACCCAAGGCCCTGAAGTCTTTTTTAATAGCTCTCTGTTCTTCTCTCAAGTTCATAACTGCCTACCTGGAAGGTTAATAGGGGATAATAATCCGCTGGCCCAATTTAATTTTTAAGCATTTTTGAAAGAGGTGGAATTCAGAACCTGTAAGGAACTTTCCATCTGTAAATCCAGTCTCTTGTTACAGCTGGCACTCTTCCACATGGTTCTCTCTCATATGACTCTATTCATATCCTGATCCAGCCTAAATTTAATCGGGGTTTTGAGGGTTTTTTGTCCTGCTGTTCTTACTGGAAATCTGACCCAGAGCCTCACTTTTCTGATAAGAATCTTCTGATTTCTGGGATAAGTGTATCCCTTGCTAATTTACACCCATTTGTTGTTGTGCCAATAGAATACTTTAATGTAGGTAGGTAGTTTTCTTCCTGGGTTCTTAAACCTCATTCCATCTTTAGCGAACAATCTTGTCTCCTTGGAGCTAATTTTAGTAATAGTATCTTTCCCAAAGATAGACTTTGCATTCTACCATTATCTGTGTCTGTTCTGCTTTGAATTTATCTCCCTAGTGCAGCAGTGAACAAATTGTGCAGAAGGTGTGCATCTTAGCAAAGTGACATTAATGCTTCCATATTTCTTTTAGGAACACCTCACTGCATGCATTAACAAGTGCTTCTCTTTTTTTTTTTTGATGTCTGCCGCACACTGGTGGTTCATAGCAAACACTCCAGCTGTTTGTCCCTTCTGTGGAGATCCAAAGAATGTGATTATTCTCTGGCAGAAAAATCTGATTATTTCATAAGTGCATGACCTGTGCTTTGTATGTTTGACCCTTTCCCTCAGTTTCCCGATTCTCATCTTTATTTGTGATACTTCTGACTGTCATATCAGCATACATTCTTAAAACATTTCTAGTAGATTATGCCACTATGCTGTGGTCACTAGTTAAAATGTTTAATAACTTTGGTTCATAGGCAGAACTACTATTCCCTCTGGCCTGTTATTACTCATTTTGTTTTCCACTGAGAGGTTGAACATCGGGTGTCCAATTCAGACCTCAGCAGGAGTCAGGATTTCAATGCTGTCATCCTAAGCCCTGTGCCAGTCCTAATGTACCAAACAGAATCAGCCCTTCAGCTGTCATTGACACCCACTGGAGGTCCTGACCATACACAAGATGCATGCTCAAGTGAATGGAGTCCCTTGGGTGTGGTAGAAAGGTGTTGGTGTATTATGTATTTCAGTTACTAGGTAGAAATTGCAGATTATCTTGCTCTTATTTAGCACTCTGTTGCTGATTCATCAGGGTTTTGGTTTTTCCAGTTGTCCATAGTGAGTTCTGGAGGAGTTTATGTTTGGCACAAAGATAATGTCATTCCAGTGATCAAATGCTTTGGTAAAAACACAGCGTTATATTCCCTCCCTTCTGCTGTGAATACCAAACACAGTCTGTTGTTGAATTGACACCAAAGTAAAGTAGTGAGAGCAAGACACTGGTCAAATTCCATCAGTTGTTAAGGGAATTCATTGTTGCTATGAGCTTGGATACTTGATGTTTTACCCTTGATAGCTTTTTAGCTATAGGCAGGACCTGGGAGATTCATACTTTCCCTGACTGACTGTATAAACTTTCAAAGAGATGTTTGACAGACCTCTGACAGATCTGTGCTTTAGTTTTTCAATATGACACGTTATCTATATCCCAGGCTAATAATAATGCACTATATCCTGTAAAAGCTTTTTTTAACTATGAACTCTTCGGATCTGCCATTCTGCATGGTGTGAGTTTGTCATCGCTGTAGTGTTAGAGCAGCTTTGTGCATTGCATAACACAGGTAGCACCTCTCAAGTGTGACTTACCCTTCCTCACTGTAGAGGAGAAGTGCAATATGTCTGTTGTTTTGATCTGGTGGGGGTGAGCAGGGAGTGGTTGCTTTGTTGTGTTAAATGTACCCCCTGCTTCATGTATCTGTACCCTGCCTGGATATGTTCCTGTGTGGCCTGCTCTGGGTGATCTTGCTCTGGAAGTGGGGTTGAACTGTTAGACGACGCAAGTGACAGACACGTGCACTGTAGGGGAAAGTGTTTGGGTTTGCCATGGTCCAGAGTTTCTGCAGGGGGTCTCTACAGTTCTAGAGAGACCACTGTGAAAGTTTTTTCTCTTGTGGAAAGTGGGATAGCTATCCCGGGCCCAGGGTTTCAGGTATCTGGAAGAGAGGACTTTTCAAACATGGATTTGAGTCCAAGCTCCATGAGACAGCAGCACAAACAGCAGATGCTAAGTCATTGACATATTTTATTGAAACTTAGCTGGAAGGAACTTTTTTGTCAACAAGCTATGCTAAACAAATTATCCCTTGAGTATATATTACATGATTTTTTCTCTGCCACTAGTAGTGTTTCTAAAATGCAGACTACATTGACCTGACAAAGGCTGGTTGGTTTGTTGCCATGATGGTAGGTTCTGCATTCCTCTGCCTACCACCCCAACTGGACATGTTTTGTCTTGTTTAATTTCAGTTTCAAGTAATTCATGTCAAGCTGGTGTTGTTCAAACATAAGGCTTCTAATGGTGGTGCCCTGGCTTTATGAGGTGAAAGATGAATGAATGAGTCTTTGTCTGATTAGCAGTGTGTTTTGTGTATTAAAACATATCATGGACTTTATTACCCTAGTAATGCACAACCAATGCACATGAATGGCACATGTATCCACAGCTGCAGAACATAACACAGGCAATTATTAGCTATTAATTTAATGCGATCCTCTAATCAAAGATGATGCAGTTATTTACATTAGGTATTTTTTACCTTGAAGCTTTCTATCACATAATCTAAGCATGGGTTTAAGTTTTTGACGATACGTATGACAAGGTTTCTGATTATTTGGAGGAAAGGGTTAAAGAATTCTGAGCTTGTCGTGTTTAGACACAGTCTCTTATACAGCTTCAGGGACTGGGCTCTCTCCTTTGAATAATAATATGTTGTAAATCTGATTTCATGAAGAATTCAAGATTAAAGGTCACATATGAGCAGTCTTCACACTGAGACAGTTTGCTGATATTAAAGCACAATTTTGACTTCTTATCCTTCTGATGAAATGGTGTTGCACAAATCACACTGCAAAAACTCTGGTAATTTCATTTTACTGTAATTCATGAAGAGAATAATATGCAAGCAACAACGTGCTGGGGTATTTTATTAAGAAATTGAGGGCCACCTTCACTAGTTTTTCCAGATAGCTTTTCTCCTTCCTTCTGTGTTGTTGTTTTCCAGAACTGCATTGCTTTGGTACTATCTCACTTCTGCAAAAGGCAATTTTGTTAAATGTATTCCCAAATGCACTGATGAAGTTATAACTCTTTGGCAAAGGCTTGGAGACAAAGATGCTGCTGTGAAAAATGAGCCTTGTCAACAGAAAACTGATTTGTGATCACAAAATGTGGACAATGTGATCAATGTTGTATTATCTATTTGTCTCCCATTTTCAGGTGTATCCACTGTCCTGAGGGAGTTGTTGTATGTCAGGAGCATCTATGGACTCTGTCAACTCTTCTTCAGTGTCAGATTATATCAGAGAAGAAGCTTTTTTTGTCTCTCAGTGCTATGGCTTTCGCCCAGTGTTACTGGATATCCTTGGGCTTTGTGGCTGGCACTGGCAGATTTGGGCACCTAGTCCTTTTTTTCTGAATCCGTACCTGTCTGTACCTGTGTTTCTCATCTGCACTTATAAAATGGGAGAAAACCAGAGTCTAGACTTGAAAGAGATGTTACGAGGAGAAATGTGTTAAAGACTGTGGGTTTTGGGGTAAGCTGTCAGGGTTTTAACAGATAAAAGATGAATTTGCTCTAGACTGTAAAAGAAGGTGTATCATGTTCCATACTAATAGTTCCATGGCATTTTGGCACGTATTTGAAAAGATGTTTCTCCCAGTGTCTGCTAGGAGATCATATTATTTCCTTCTCTTAACTTGTAATACGTTTACCCTGCCTGTGATTTATGTAGCAAGGAACAAGAACTGAAGCACTTACGCAGGGGAGAGGATGGGTTCCTTGTATGCCAGAACTGTTAAATGCTAAATCTTCAGATCCTTAACCCATAGGGTAGTATTTCTGAAAAGGATGCCTTAAACCTATTTGTATTTATTTATTAGTTTCACTACTGTGTCATTTCTACACTGTTTAACACCAACTGGTATCTTCCCATATTTTTCAAGATCCCAGAGTGTTGGTTTTATTTCCAATTGTTCTTTCATTGAGATCAGCAGAGTAGCTGGGCTTCTACAGCAGAGACTGCAGATCTATTTTAGCCAATGAGCCATTAGTTTATGCTCATCTAGGAAATTTTGCTTTCTGTTAAACTGCAGCGGCTTATTTAGACTTTCACAGAGTTAGCATTAATAGTATCAAGTCTTCTTAAAATGTGCACTGTTTGTTTTGTTCTTACCCATTTGTTTGAAAAACAAGCTAAATGGGTTACATATTATGGATTGCATTGAAGCAAGGATTAGCCTTAAAGATGTAATTCCACCTCTGTCATCCAGATCTAATGCAAAAGGGGGAACAATCCTGTCTTTGCAAGGGATTCTAGGAGGCTCCTTTTCTGAAGCAGAAAAGCTGCACTGCAGATGCTCAGATAAATTGTTACGGGTGTCCCTTCTTTTACAGGCAGCTGCTAAGACCTAGGAGGGATGCTCTTTCCTTGTTGCCACTGACTGAAGAGTAAGAGGTGACTTCTCAAGTATGTATAATCTGAGCATCATTATATTTTCTGGACTGAACATCCTACAGGTCATTAGGAAGGCTATGTAATATAGGAAGGTTTAACAGAGGTACAGGCAAAGAAATGTCCTTTCCCTCATGTCCCTCATCAGACAAAATTTCACACATTTGCCAAGGATCCCTTTCTATTTGAGTACCCTGCAAGAACAACAACACCTGAAGAGTAAGACAGGGTCCTAAAGCAAATATTACATTAAACAGGCTAGAAAGCTGAAAGCTGAACTATTCTGGTGAGCCCTGATGACCACCTGCATTCTCACCAAGAACCTACTAGCCAGGCTTTTTCCTTTCATGTTATTAGTGCACCATGCAAATACTCCTGTGTCTGTGCAACCAATATTTCTCACGTCACTAGGAATGTAGCCCTCTAACCTCTGAAAGTAACACTAGCTTCCCTAGGCAATTACTTTGGCCATTTTGTGCTAGAAATGGTCCTTTAGTATCGTGCTAACTTTAAAAAGAAATGCTTTTAAATCACCTGAAAGGAAACTTTTCAAGCTTTAAAAGGCAACAAGCAGAGGTGAAGGAGACAAAGAGAGCATAAATAGAAGAACTATATTAAGACTTCAGCTTTTTGTGTTCTGCATGTAGCAGAGCCAAAACAACATAAAACTCCTTTTTCTCTGTAGTAGCAAACATCCTTCAGACTGGCTCTGCTGTGCAGCCACTGTAAAGGTAGTTTAAATACAGAGGAAATAACCTTACTGAAAAAGTTGTGAGCAGACACTAATTTTCAACATCCTTGTTCAACACTGAGGCATCTGAAATGTGCACAAGCCCAAGTCACAGCATCCGAGTCCGAACCTTTGTTGATTGTCACTTGTGTGGGCTTGTGGTGCTGCAGTCTATTTGAGATTTGAGGGTACGTGCGATCAGGGGTGAAGCTGTGCTTCAAGGCCAGCACAAAGAGGGTGTAAAATGTGTGTGCTCCTGAGGGGTGCCTTTCTAAATCTTCCTGGTGGGAAGGTGGTTGAAGTAATTCATAAACATGGATCTTATTATGCCTTTTTTAAAATAGGAGTTTCAATCAAAGAAATGCATGCTTAGGAAAGCAGAACAGCTCTATGTGCTGCTTAACAGCTGAAATGAGTATGAACAGCTGCAAAACACTTTTCACAAGCTTTATAAGTCAGAAAATTAAAAAGAAAATGGCACAAAAAACTTAATTAAAAAAATAAATTAATAATTTCACGCTAAGGCAAGGAAATTCCAATTAGAAAAATACCCAGTGTCAGAGGGGCAGCACTGAATTCTGTAGGATATCTGAGCCCCTAGCTGACAAAGAGTTTCTAATTTAGGGCCAAATTAAGCTCTCATTTATGCTGGCATGTATCCCCAGGAGCTCTTTTCACTTCGTCAGGGTACTTGAGTCTTACCCCTCTGTAGCTGAGACCGTAAATGAGCCCTTAAGAAGCTTTTTGCTACTGAGAATTCTTTCGGAGCCTTATCATTATTTAAGATCTTTCCTAAATAATGAACAGGCAGAGGAAGTAGGGAAAAGAGACTGGCAGGCATGAACCTGCCATTATAAAACAATAAAACGTCCTGAAACTTGAGTATGCCGAATTTGTTACAGATACTATTTGAGTCCTTATTGTTTACCTCCAACATTTAAATCCACTAAACACTGGGAAACCAGAAACTCCTGGTTGTTAAGAGAATGAACGGGCTTTATTACAACATATAACACTATGTTATTCAGATGGATGCTTTTCAAAATTGCCTTTCAGTAACTTTTTCCCAAGTTTAAGTAAAACAGATCTCTATAGTTAGACATTTGTGTAACATAGTAGATACGTTACATCTAAGTGTGACCTTCAAACTATAGCTATTATGGGCATGTCTCTTGTGGCTAGCATGATAAATGATGTTATGCTGGCTAATTAAATCAATACATCTCATTAATGTCTTGCAGTTTCTGAATTTCTTGTCACTCTTTAGTCCCGAGGATCACCTTCCATATCTGCTTTTCTCATATCAACACACAATTTTTCCACCCTTCTTCCTCTGCAGAGATACAGCACTTCCAGTATTCTCCATCAAAAGTATACTTGAGAAGTATATATAGTACAACCAATAAAAGAATAATTGAAAGATAACCAGTAGCACATCCAGCTTCCCCATTAAATTTATTTTCACCATTTCACAGATGGAGACCCTTCTGCACCTTCTGGACTGGAGGTATAAACTAAACAACGGAAATAACTTCTTTTTTTTTTGTTTGAATGTGCTGTGAATTTTGTTAATTCAGGGAGAGAACAGGTGCTGAGAGATGTTATATGAAAGAATGTAAAAAAGCCTACAAGGATATTTACTTTCTTGCAGCACTGACAAGGATCTGAGTTAAGAATGTGACAATGTTGTCCTTGTGCATACTGTGTGTCTATCTCTATGCTTCCACAAAACAGAAAACCTTCTTCTGTTCCTTTCTTGACTTGCCATATATGAAATACCAAATATTAAAGGTTTAAAACTTTTCCACAAAAAATGTGTAGGTTTCCCCCTCCCCCAAAGATAATACCCTAAATATCTATGTGTTCATTCTCTGGGATGTTTTCAATACCAGTAAATTGTGTTTTCAATACCACCTCAGGATAGAAACAAAAATGTTGGTGTTTTGGGGTTTTGTGTGTTTTTTGTTTTTTTGGGTTTTTTTTTAATTCTCTTTTTTCAAATCCTTCTTATTCACGAGTTTGGTTGGTTTGTTGTTTTTTGTTTTTTGTTTTTTTTTTTTTTTTTTTTTTTTTTTTTGTTGGTGTTTTTT
>JAAGNO010009423.1:27980-51916 GCA_033439905.1 Ceryle rudis | reverse complement strand
TTTTTTTTTTGGTGTGTGTGTTTTTTGGGGTGTTTTTTTTTTTTTTTTTTCCCCACAGGCAAAGAAAGGGAATACAAGGGAATACATTTCTCCACAATGAAGCATTTCTCTGGAAAAACTTGGAAGAAGCAGATTTCTACAATAGCTAACCAAGTAAGATGAGACAAAAAAAGAGCAACTGCCAATGTTTTAAGCAAGCCTAGCAACAGCCCATGTCTGGATAGCTTGTTATGATTCAAGTTTATGTATTAATAGGGGAAAAACAACAGTGGTTTGAATGAACTGAATACCAGGAATTCCCAAATAGAGAGTTTCCCAGCTGTAGGCAAACACTACTTATTTAAGACACCGTGGTATAAATGCATTTGATTACCACACACTTGTGCTTTTACACATGGACCTGCTTCCATCCCTGCAGTATGCCATGATGTAGGAACGTAGCCTGGCTCCTCCCTGGTGCTCCTGTCTTTCTGTTCTTGATTTGTAATGAGAGAACAGAAAGATCCTGGAGTAGAAACTGAGACAACCACCCTCTCTGCACCCCTCCAGCCACTAACTCTGATCTCCCCTGAGCTGTGGTGTAAGTGGGAAGTGAAAGATGAGGAATAATCAACTTGACCTGTAGACATGTTAGGATGGAGTGCTGCCAGGGAAAAGCTTTGCAGAGATTACATCCACAGCATTTGCTCAAAGACTTGTCTGGGAAGACTTTTGCAGGTAACTGAAACCTGGTTTCTACTGAGCCTAGAGCTCTTATGCAGGACTTTTCCCGCCTTCTTTGCACTATATATAGTAGGTATGCTAGTAAAGGCCCTGGATATAAAAGGAGTCCTCTGGTTGTGTTGCTTCATCTACCACTAACCTGTCACATCATGGCTTGTCTTGCAACAATCTGGGCTGCATTCAGAAATCCAGCTCATTATCCAGAGGTGATACAACACAACTTTTGCCCATCCTGTTTCTGAGGCTAATAGAGCTGTCAGCTCTGCTGTCATTCAGTTGTCATCCTGCCCAGAAATATATTGAAAGCCTTAAAGGAAACAGGTCATCCCAAGAGCAGATAAATAAAATTCACCCTTATTCAAATATACTTGGAAAATAGCTTGGTCTTTCCCTTTGATTGTTATTTGTATTGAATTTGCCTTTTGTTCCATAGAGAGTTAACATGGGTTGAAAATATGATATTTTTCAGGAGAATATCTGTTACAGGTGCCAAAGGTTGTTCTGTTGTCAATTCTTTGTGATATTTTCATGGTATGTTTGCAAGAAAGGTTTTCCTCTCTGTCTCCTTCAGTTGCCTTAATCCCAGCATTACCATCTCATTCAAGGGATGATAATGACTGTGTTCACTTGTTGCATTAGATGTTTGTGCCAAGGGTGTTTATGAATGCTCTAGCTGATTTTAAATACAAACTGCAGTGCCTGGAGAGACTTTCATATTAAAAGCAATTGAGTCACCACACCAGTGAAGGAGAGGTTCAGCAGGTAGAGCAGCACGCAGTCAGGAATGTACTTGTTGGTTAGTAAAGTACAGGGGATGACAGCTGGTCTGACAAAGTGACATTTGCATCTCCAGAGAAGTGAGACTTTCTTAATTTAACTGGAGAAGTGTCAAGATCATCTGCTGAGTAAGTTAGAAGGAGGTAAGTTTCAGATGGAAAGAAAGAAAGAAAGTTTCAAGAGGAAAAATGTAATCTGCTCAGAGCCCCTGGAAAGGAGATTATTTACAGACGTTGGTGTGAAGGAAAGGTTTGTCTCTAACACATGCAGCCTGCAATACATGACACATTGGGAGACAGCATCCCTGCCATGAAAAAGCACCTGCAGCAAAAGCGGGATATTGAATAGAAAGCACCTTTTATATTTTCTCTTGTAAGGAGGCTGAGTATTGCCTTCTTTCTTATGTCTTAAAACCCCTTTGTTACTGTGTTGTCTATTTTGGATGCTGTAAATAAATATGCCTCCTTGGAATTTGCTTTTAGCCAGATGGAGTTAAAGTACTTTGTTAAAAACAAGACATTCCTTGCCGAAGGCTGCTTCAGCCTTAGTAGGCAACCAGGGAGGTGTCTACTAGGGGTGAGGAGAGGATGTCACCTCTTTGGGCAGTGAAGGATCATTACCGAGGCTCTTAGCAGGCTGTTGGTGAGCACAATTGAATCTCAGTGGTCCTGAGGGAATTTGTCACCTGTGCACCTGAGGCATGTTCTGTTTTTATTTCTCTCAAAGACAGAGCTTATCTTTCTTCATTTCTTCCTTTGCTCATGAGCAGCTTTCAGTTTGGTGGGGATGCAAGTAGTTTACCAGCAATCATGTCAGAATATTTGTGAGCATCATACTCCCACTTTTAAGTCATAAAATAGCAAAGGAAATGATTGCTGCTATCTCTTCATCAAGGAGAAAAAGACATAGATGTAATAATGCACTACCTTAATTACTTACCCAGTTCTTTTCACATGCCTTTTTTTATTGTTTTCCCAAGCAAAAAGCAGGACTCCCTAGCAACAATTTTAAGGCTGAGGGCATGCTGAAAGCAAGCTTGACAAAGGAAAATATGATGCTGTGGCATGTGGGACTGGTGGAGCAGCCCGATGGAATTACCAAGCCCATGCTGTGCAAAACCTCACTGGGCTGCATCCCCGGAGGCTCACAGGAATGGGAAAAATGCAAGTGGCCACCTAAGCTGGTGAATGGAAGGTGCTCAGGAGACAGTCTCCTGCATCTTAGCAACTCTGAACGCTCTCCCAGAGTTAGCACTATACGCTTTATTTTTTGAGGGAAGAAAAAAAAAAAACCCAACAGAGTGGTGAATATTAGACTTCCTTTTTAACAGGAGTGGAGAAGTGAAAGTCCCACTTTTAAATGCTGACTAAGTGGGCAGAACACTTACTTGAGATGTAGAAAACACAGATTCAGATCCACCTTTGCCTCAGGAGACCTGACCATCAGTGTGTGACAGACTCATCACCAGAACATGGGGTATCTAAGGCAGGCTCATTTCAGATATGGGGCTGGCTCAGCAGTATCAACTAATGGCTCAGTGACAGGTGTAACTTTTCTATGCCAGCCATATAGTCCTGCCCTCTTCACCATACCAGCTCTGATGGCTTTCTAACAACACAGCACACTGCTATGATTCACTAATCAAAAGACATTCACCTTGGTTTTCTTGGTTTAGCTTCTCCTGGAAAGGGAGAAAAGAGGAAGATAAAGGTGCTGCTGAAGAGCAGGACCTCCTTCCTTGAGCATCAATGATGTTGATCACTGATTGGACTGACCCAGCTCTATCACTTATGATTCCACCTGTTAAAGCTGCTCATCATGCCCTGGAACTGTAAAATACTCCCTGAGCTTGAGAAAGACTGTTTAGCCCATAGTTGCAATGGTCACCGAGGAAAGAAGATACATGTATTTCCCATTGTATTTTTTTATCATTTGAAAGCATAGTGAGCTCATTTCAGTTGTATACTTGTCATATACAGTAAGACTGAGATTCTGCAGTCTAGAAGAAGTAGCTAGGTCTCTCAAGCAGAAAAAAATGATTGATTTTGTTTTCTTTCCCATTGTAAAATCTTCAGTTAGTAATCAAACTAGGAAAGCTGAGTGTTCCCTTCCAGACTCAGTAACACGTACAGTTTTGAGGGACTTCAGCAAATGTCCTGGTTATCTGCCTCTGGCATGGCTCCCTGTATCACTTATGAGTACTGAGCTGGATAACTGGGAGTCTTCATATTCTCATCTGTCACTTTGTGCTTCCATGGATTCTGCTTGCAACAAATGCTACTGAAATGAATCAGCCCTTGGAGGAGATGCACAGGAAAATAATAAGGCAAGGTAGGTGTCAAGTGTCTAGCCAAGTAGATATTACTACCAATCCCCACTAAATAAAGTGTCAAACCTGTCAGTGTGACCATCAGACAGAGAAGTTAAAAGGTAATGAAGCAATCAGGGTAGCTGACTTTTAGGTATATCTTCCAGTTCTTATAAAATATCGTTGTCATAATTCTTGGGGATCTTTATAGCAAAAAATAGAGAGGCTATATAAATGCTGGATTTTTCACCAGAGATTTTTTAATGCCAGTGAAACCTCGCTATTGCTCAGATCCATTAGTGCTAGTAGGGGCTGTGCATTTGAGAACCATATTCTGTCCATCCCACCCATGCGCTGTTTAGAAACTTAATGAGTGATTCAGATCACCCACTCTCTGGTGTCCATGGTCATGGCTTGTTAGACTGGAAGTGACTAAAATAATGTCAATGCCCATGACAGGCATCCATACCAGGATGTTTGGAATTGGCCCCAAATCTCTTTAGTAGATTTGAAATCCTTACAGAACATCCAATTCATCACTTTTTTTGGATTGAGAAAAAAAAATATTTTGGAAAGTTTTATGCAATGACAAATACGATAGAACTACAAAGGCACATCTCTTTGTTGTCTGGTTACTGAACCAAAAATATTAATATGCACCAAATAATAAATGCTACCAAGTCACATTACTCTGAACTGAGCCCATGGGGAGCTCAGATAAGTGATTCCACTTGTTTCATATACTTACTGGACTTACTCCTACCAAGTTTGTCCAAAATACTGTGGTAACTGTGGTAGCATCCAGATATTCTACTTTTTTTTTTTTTTTTTTTTTTGACTGCAGCTGCCTATTCTCCATCAAGGCACAGTTCTGTTTTCTTATTAAATCAATGCTTATTCTATTTCCTCATTGTTTGTTCTGTTTCTTTTAAGGTTCTGCAGTTGAAACAATAATACTTCATTAGTGCTGGCATTAAGGGGAAATTGCCAGATCTAAAATTATCAGTTATTGAAGCAATATAAACTCTTCTTCTTCAGGACATTTATCTTGGGTTTGAGCAGGTAAGTTGCTCTACAACAGCCAAATAGGATTTTAGGAACTTCCTTTTGAAGCAGTTTGCTCTGGCTACTGTTGGAAACAAGAAAGATGGCAGTTCTCATGTAACACGAGAAAGATTGTGTTCCTTACCAAAAAGAGCTCACCCTCCAAAACAAACATTGGCCAAGGAAACTTAGGGACTCTGTGTATTTCTGCACTTGCTTCACTACAGTTTAGCATATATAAAATGATGTGAGAGTGACAAAGTAGGTTTCATTGGTATTAGATAGTGAGACATCATCAGCTGATATTGTCTGTATATTTAAAGTATGTGTTAGAAATACAGACAGTCTGGAATATAATAGAGTCAAGTTTTGTTTATTTTTGGTAAGGTGACTCCAAATCATATTAGGAGCTGGGGAAACATCAGCAGCTCCTGAGACAGTCACAGTAACAATAGCTCTATCAGCACTCATTCACCATTTTAAAGAACAAAGGTTAATAAACAGGAGATAGAATATTTATTCTAATATAGATCCCTGGGGTACTAAGTCATCTTTAATGAGAAATGAGGTAATTACCAGTTCTGTCACCTTTCATCTCTCAAATACACTTGAAACTGATTAATATGAAGCCCATGTTGTTCAATGGAAAATAAAGACTTATAAAGCATCACAATATCACTACATTAATGTAAAGATAGTGAAGCCTGAATATCAAAGTATATATTTAAAGTCAATTTGAACTTTTTACTTATATCAGAGAGGGAGGAGATGTCAGGACAACAAAAGTACACCAGTTCTCCTTGTCTGTTTTCAGCCCAATCATTACAGACTACTCAGCTCCTCAAATTAGGGATATTTTGGGTTTGAAATGGAAATCTTAGTGAAAGAATTGGACTGTGACAAATTTTGGAAGGACAAATATCTAAATTTGCACCACCTGCCTTATATCCAGAAAGCTCATGAAGAGTAATAGGAGATCAGCTAGGACAAAAAAAAAAATTGAAAATCATGGAGGTAATGCACATGAAGAAAGAACAAAGAACGGCTGCTGCAATTAAAGAAAACAGACATGGCCAGACTTCTGGAAGTCTGTAAGCCTCATTTTCCTTTACTTTGCTGTATTTTGCTGGATCAAAGACTCTTGAAGTGGATTTATCTGCGTGTCTCTTTTTTGCAATGTCAGAGGAGTGGAAAGGAGACACAATGTGGATGAGAACCACATTCTGCGGAATTAGGTTATGGAAAGCTAATTACACAAACAACCTTCATCCACATGCTGTGCGGTGCAGGCAGGATTTAAATGGTTCAAGTTACACAGAGTGAAATAGCCACTATCAGGTCACTGTTGGGACAGGGACATGGCCTTCCGGAAGGCAGTATCCTCCTGTCATCTCTGCACAAAGAAAGCTTGGAGAGCGCTAAACAGCAGTGAGGTTGGGTTTGCTGGCACCCTGATGCTTCCCATGGCAGAGCTGGGAGTGGGGCTCAGGCTGGATTGCAGCTTTGGCTGAGGTCATGGGATTCCCCTGCAGGTTAGATGGAGCCAGAGGTGAAGAAAACACAGAATCTGTTGGCCAGATGTTTGTGCTGCCATTTGGAGGGACCTGGACGGGCTGAAGAAATGAGCTGACAGGAATCTCATGAAGTTCCACAGGGAAGTACAAAGTCCCCAGTGAACAGCCTCATGCACCAAGACAGGGTGGGGCCACCCAGCTGGAAAGCAGCTTGGCAGAAAAGGACCTGGGAGTCCTTGTAGACACCAAGTTGATCACAAGTCAGGGATGCACCCTTGCCACCAAGATGCTAATAGTGTCCTGGGCTGCATTAGGAAGGGTGTTGCTAGCAGGTCAAAGGTGGCGATCCTTGCCATTTTTTTAGCACACCTGCAGTGTGTGTTCAGTTCTGGGCTCTGCAGCAGAGCTACTGGAGCTACTGGAGAAAGTCAGCAAAGGACTATGAAGATGATGAAGGGACCAGAGCATCTCACTGGAGCTGGGATTGTTTAGCCTGGAGAAAAGGCTCAGGGGAATCTTATCAATATAAAACAGTATATAAATACCTGTAGGGAAGGTACAAAGAGGACAGAGACAGGCTGTTTTCAGTGGTGCCCTGTGACAGGACAAGAAGCGATGGACACTAAATGAAATGTGGAAGGTTCTGCCTGAACATCAGGAAGTACTTCTTTACTCTGAGGGTGACTGAGCACTGGCACAAGGTGCCTGGGGAGGTTGTGGAGATATTCAGAAGCTGTTGAGACACAGTTGTGGGCAACTGGCTCTAGGATGAGATGACCTCCAGAGGCCCCTTCCAGCCTCAACCCCTCTGTGATTGTATGAGGACGGCCCATTACTGTTGGAGTAACAACATTGTTGGCATTCACCTCCCAGACAAAGCCAGAAGAATGCTTTGCCTTGAAAACATGCTCAACAGGACAGACCCTTTGTGGCTTTGTTTGCTTAGACTGAAATGTCAAGGGCAGAGAGGCCCAAAACAGGGAGCAGAGCCAAGGGTGCTAGTGGGATGACCAGTGGGTGCAGAGAGCTGAAGAGGAGGAGGAGAAACAAGGCAAATAACATCAGATGTGGAAGGACTTGATTTCAAATGGCTGTTTGGCTGAAGATTTAGGGAAAAGGAGACTAGTAGGCTCCTCTCTTTGGAAGAAGAGCAAACATGATTGTGACAATAAGCTGTGAAAATATCTTGGGTGGCAACAGCAAGAGAAAGGTCTGGTGGCCCTGTTATAGCCTGTCACTGGTCAGCACTACCCCTTTTGCAAAGGCATTGTGGGGACTGGTGACTTTCCAGGCCCTCTTGTTCCCAGCCCCTGGGAAGGAGACCTGCAAAGGCAGCAATGGAGACAGAGTTCTCTGAAAGTTTAAATGTATATTCACAAAGCTGTGTGCATTTCCGCCCTCCCCTGCTTTTCTCCATGTAAACATTCATTTAGCCTTAAAAAAACAGACACTAGCAAATGGCTGATGGTGTTGTTCTGAGGTTATAGCTGCTAAACCAGCTATAGGCTTTGTTCATTATGGAGTAATGATGGCTTTGCATCTTCTTCTTTGCCATTCAATAATTGTCCTCTTGAGTGAAAGTACCTATTGACCTGAACAAATTATAATTGTGTCTCCTTTCATCTTTCAATTTTTAAAAGCATTTCTCCATTGAACTGACTTTCTCCGATAGTGGTTGTGTTTGTTATAGATTTCCCTGGCAACATAACAGTATGGAAATAAGCATTTGTACTAATCCTTTCCAGTTCAGTTCTAATATGCAATAGTCATTTTTACATCAACAGCCACTGTCTAGTTTTCCCTTCAGTGTAAAAGTGAAAAAGTTCCTCAGCATCACCAGTGCAAATGACGTGTCTCTCAGCTTCTCTGTGTCACAACTTCTCAGGAGCTTGTTGTTCCCATTTACTAAACAGGAATAAACAGCATCTCCCTTCCTCTGCAGGTGCAGAGGCATCTGCAATGGGTCAGCACCTGCTTCAGTCTCAGTTTTCAGAACTGCTAACACTGGTAAATTCACTTAAAACCCCTGAGAATTTGCAGACTCTAATAAGTCAACATGCTTTTCTTTCTTATTTGAAAGATTGGAAAGATCCCAAGCCATGGAAAATTTGGGACCATCTTGCTCCTTCCTTCCTCGTGTTGCACTAGATAGGGAGTAATTGGGCAATTCACTTCCAGGTAGCCAGGGAAGCACCACAGCAAACTTTCAGCTAATTTCTTGATTTGATAACTTCTCCATACTGAAAGATCAGCAGATTTATTTAAAACTGCAGTATAATTCTGCACAACTAACTACTGTTATCGGTGGCTTTGATCCCTTACGAAAACTGCATATAGCACTTCTGAGTGTAATTTGATGTGGTAGGTTTATTACCTTAATAGGCAGTAGGAAATTTTCAAGACCACTCGATCCAAAATTAGCTGGTTTGTTACATTTAATTAATTTAGGTTCGTGTAATTTTAGTGCAGCATAAACAGTTAGCTGTTGAGAAATGGAGAACATAGAAATAAAAAGAAAATAATTTTTTTTTCTCCAAGCCTTATGTTTTCAGTTTTGTTTAAAAGATTAGAAATAGCTTCTGCTAAGAATGACAAGTTACTAACTAAGCTAACAGCACAGCATAGGGTCAAAATATTTTTTAACATTTGCAGTATGGTCACTTGGTGCAGGAACTTAAATATTTAGTTTAAAATTCCAGCATATGTTTGTTCCACATGAAAGGCCACTGTAAACAGTCCCAATTACTGCTAATTGATTTAAACCTCGGAACTCAGTAGGAAATCACAGATGTTAACTGCTCAGTGATGCACTAAAACTTCCTGAGTTTCTCAAAAAAGAGTTGGCGTAATTGCAAGGTATCTTTTTGAGGCCCAGGGATTATATAAATCTGTTCCAGTGAGAGTTCTTCCATGGAAAGCATTGTTGTTACGCTTGTAAGGCTGTTAATGAAAATAACTTTATTTTTGTTTTGGGACCTTCAACCTATAGAAGACTGAAGAAAATGTCTAGTGTTTCTGTACTGAAAAGGAGAAACTCCTTCTCTTTAGGACTCCCATGAAGGATTTCAGAACCCTTTAAAAAGAAAGCTGGACATTTTCTTGAAAAGCTGAAAAAAAAGATGTGTCAGAAAGACTTGAAAAAATGCAGTCAGCAGAAAGTAGGTCTACTGAACTGATATGCAATACTGAAGCTTAACTTACAGGACAAAGAATACAGGGAAAATGTTCCAGAAGTCTTTGATTAAAAAAGCATAAAGGTTGTCTATGGACTATCTGGGAGCCTGAAGTTAAACAACGGACATAAGTGCATAAGCAGAATGCAATAACCACTTAAATGTAAATTAAGACAAGCTTCAGCAACCAAATTGCTTCTAGAATTATAATGACCCTGGTCCCCTCCTCATCCATAGAAACTACCTACAGACACTATCTGCTGGCTAATCCTCCTCTTCATTTCCCTTCCTGTGGCAGTTATGATGATGTTCTCTCTAGCAGAAGTGATTTTTCTGCAAGTTGAAGAAACAATATTTAAAAAATAAAATACAGCACTAGTAATATGCTTTCTTTAGTATCATTAGGAATTCAGTAATATCCCAAGCTGATGGTGACTCTTGCATCAAGATGAAGGGTTGCAGATCAATTACTGTCAGGTTTCCTAGCAGGTGAATTGGGAGCTCATCTTGTATGGTTTCAAGCTTGAGGGCATCTCTAGACTGCATATTATTTTTTGCTGGGGATCCAGGGCCTGAAGGGTTGGTGGCTCTGGCACAGCAAATACTAAGAACAATACCTTGCTGAAGAAAGTGAGTTGGATAAAATTGAGAATTTGAAATCATAAGAATTGGGATCTACTATGTGACTGCCATTTTCCCATGCTTCTGCAAGCTGTTTGTAGAAGAAAAGAATTATTTCTCCCTTGTGAAGCTTTCTGAAATCCCATTAGAATGTGCTCTATGTCAGGAACGTAGTGTTTACAGTGCTGCTGCAGGTCCCAGGCGTGGTTCTCATCCCAGAAGATGACAGAGGGAGAATCCCTTTCCTTCAGAGTGCTCTTTGAGACAGTAACAGCAGAGCAAAGGGAATGAAAATGGCCACCCTCCTGCAGCTGAGGTCATGTTGACATCAGTACAAGTCAGTATGTCTGACAGAGGTATCCATCCCTGAGAGCCATGTGAAAAATGCACTCTGGCCTCAGGTGAAGAGGGCACACTCCAGTTACTCTGGCAGGATTAGGAGATCCTCTCTGCCTACAACTACCTGCCAGCTCATTCCAGGGCACATAGCATACTTGCCTCTCCTTCCCATCTGGTCCTCTCCAAAACCCAGTGAGACAGTAACAAAGCATCAGTTAGTGATCATTGTCCTGGACCTACAGGGTCACATAGGTTGGAAAGTACGTTGGGCGTCACACAACTCCAAGAGCCCACTCAAGACTGAGCCAAAATCCATCAGGTCCCGCAGACTGGCTGGGAGACAGCCTTTGTACTGTGGGAGCACAAGCAAGGACCATTAGCAATGTCAGTGACCTCCTCCAGCTTGCTCCTCACCATTTGGTCCTTCTTGACAAGTCTGCCAGTCCTTTGGGCAAGGTCCCTGAATTACTCTGCGTCCTTTTCCAAAACTGTTGCCTGGACTGGCTCAGCCTCTATCTTTACCATACTCCAGTAGAGTTTTATATTGTGTCCTTCTTATATTATTGTTTTAGGTATGTGAACTGAAAGAGATCTTCCGTGTGCGTTGTTTTCCATCCTCTTAAAAATACAGATAAGAAACCAAAGATGGACAATATTTACACTGGGAATAACAGCCTGAAAATCAGGAGTAACATATTTGCCCATGTTGTTATTCATTGTCCTGGTTTCAACATTTCAGAATACATTATCCTGCTGTTCATTTAATGAGATTGTACTGGGGAAAAAAGGAGAAGGATGCAGGCATGGTGAATGTGTCTAGCAAATCTTTAAATGCCTGAATGGTGATGATAATGTGAGCATGGGTTTATTGCTCTGCATTTTAGAAACACATTTTAAAAACTTCCAATTTTATTGGGCATTTATCTGCATACAGGCAGTTCTGCCTTTTCTTTCTGTAATTTCATTGCAACAGTAATAGAGTTTTTGGGAATCAAATGCATTCCACTATATTTCAAGGCTCTTCCTGTGCTACTGTGTGATAGCTGATTTATGAAAAGAAGGTACTATTTGCCCCATCCTTTGTGTATCTGATGGGAAAATACAGTAAACTGAGATTAATATATCCATTATTTGTGCATGGGGGTGGATATAAGGGACATGCAGATTTCAGTCTCATAGAGATTTCTCCTCTCACCTTATGTAGGTTTAAAGCACGTTATTGTATGTTATTCATCTTTACTCCTTATGCTGGATGCTGCTAATGGGATGGTAGGTTTCTTGGCCATTGATTCTTCCTTGAGATTGTTCCAATTGCATCTTAGTCCTTTGAACCTGTCTATCATCCCTGCCTTCTGCAAATTATGAGGGGATTGGGGTGGGGGAGGAGTTAGCCTCCTTCTTCACTGAATTGGCTACTGTCATTACACCACTTTTGGAGTCTGTATCACTCAGCATCTGTTTTTGAGAAAATGACTTTTCAGTCTGCATCTTTGCACTAACTGAAGTTATTACTCTTAGAAGCAACTCGGATACCATTATTTTTGTAAGTTATATTCAATTTTAATTCCAAAGTGGCACTTGAGGTCAAATTTCACCCACCACCCCCCTTTCCCCAGCCCCCCCGTCTGTGTCAGAGGTCTTGAGATGGTGTCTATGGAAAATCCTTGATGTTTTGGGTTTAAATGGGTCTATGAGAAGGAAAGGCTTTTGTTCTCCAGCTTCCTCTGGAAGCAGCAATAGTTGGTGCTGACAAGCATCCTAAGAGATGACTTTTTTCTTAATTTATTTTTGGTTACCAGACAGTACTGGGTATAATTTTATTAGCCGTTTTGCCTTAAGTCAAACTCTGATTATCAGATTTGAAATGTTACTGTGTGGTTTCTGAAACAGTTATTTTTATCAAATCATATTTAAGCATTGGAAGTAGAGCTGAACAAGCTGCAAAGAGAATGTTATGTTGCTAAGAAGTTAAGAAGGGTGTTGATGGAATATAATGTCTCATAGGAAACCGAATAGACTAAAAAATAACCTTGCTACATCTGGATACTGGTTTTGTCATGGCATTAGATAGCTATTACAGAACCTTATGCTGTCTTTCCTGCTGTGAAGCAAGTGGTGAGAGGAAAAAATTTTTAGCCATTTTAACATTTCATTAGCAAATGGTCTTACTTGAAAATGCAGTTCTCTAGATCTTGGCAGTAGTGAGATGCCTGTAGACAGAGGCATAAGTCTCCTCTCAGTGATTGTGGGGCTGGGTATTAAACCTGCAAAATTCTACATGTACCTGGCCATGTACTGTAGGATGGGTGTGCTGTAATGTTACTGCTCAAAATACCCTCCGTGAGGACTGTACAATTCCATGGTCATGTAGCAAACCGCAGCCTCCTATCCCCAGACTTGTTTACTGCCTTCCAGATGAGCCCAATACTCAAGAAAAAGTAATATCTAACTTATTTTCAAGCTGCTGCAACTCCTTAGGCCTTGCAACAATATAGAAATATCACTCTCAAGCCTGAGAACAATTTTAATCTACCCTTAAGATACCAGCGACTGAAAGTAATCACGTAAACGTTATTATTATACACCTTTCCTTCTTCCAAATTGCTTGCAAGGGATACAGTTATTGCAAGCTGGGAGTAAGTGCCGCGATGTTCACATCCCTCAGTGCACAACTGTGGGTGAGCCTGTGCCATGGCCTGGGTGCTGCTGCCTGCTACTGGGGGGGATGTGGCATGCAAGGAGCATGCCCATGGATGCTGTTCTTCAGAAGATGTTTCTAATATTAGATTTATGTTATTAATCTCTGCTCTCCCCAGAGACAGAAAAAAGCCTGCTGAAAGAAGCCAATGAGGCAAGTAGAGGCAAAATGTAAAGAACTGACTTGTGTTTGTTGTTAAGCAGCATTATGAAATGCTTGCTGTGCAGCTTAGATCATCTGCGTGAGAGTGATGAAAATCACACTGGCATGGATGTTATGCAGCATTTATGTCTCCAGTTTGCTCTTAAAATGAGCAAATTGAGGTTATAGAGAAATATATGAGATTCTGAGGCATTGCGCTAACCGAATTTCTCCCCAAATGTCTACAAGTATAATGGAATATATCCCTCAAGCAAGCTTGCATCATTCAGGGATGAAAAGGGCAAGGAAAGTTCAGATACATGCTACAAATCCAAAAGCAGAAGTCCATGAAAGGCCACTGAAAGCAGGAATGGCGTTTACCTAAAACATTTTAATTAAACATTAAAACTTATGATTTAGTCTTGGGTAACTGCAGCAGGTTCCCTTGTTGCCACCAACCCTGCATCAGCACACTGCCATGTCTAACAGCATGTACAAGCAGGCAGGAAATGAAACCATGGTGGACACTTGCAGGACCTCAGCCTGAGCTGTGCAGTCCAGTGCTTCCAGCCTGGGGTCCACAGGATGCAGAAGACATTATGGCTCAAGTTTCTGTCCAGGCTGTTAAGCCCCTGCTGTTGTTGCTGGTTACATATAGAGAGGACTGTATGTAATACTGATAATGCATAATGTGCATCAGAAATCTCAGTAGTTTCAATGCTAATATATCAGAAACCTCTTTAACTTTTGACTAAGCCTTGGTTGGTGTTGATATCATTACCCTGGAATCAATGGACAATATCCTCTCTAAAAAGTTTAGGCATGAGTGAATTAACCTTTCTGGGACTGCAAAGGGGCTTTCTTGGACTTTGTGTCCAAGGCTGTGGTTGCCTGGCAAGGTAAGTCTGTCTGCAGGACTCCTGATACTGGACCCAAAATGATGCAGAAGGTTGATGTGCTATGAACTCACCTTGTGGTTTCATAATTGTTCCAGAAATGTTGGATGGGGGTAACTTTGAGCTGAGAAGCTTCACACAATATCAGGTTTTAGCTGTCTTCTGCAGCCAGTGCTCCTGATTGCATCAAGCTGGAATAAATACCCCCCTGGTCATGGAGGTTATTCAGCAGAAATATGACCATCTGCCTGTGCCTGCTCTGTATCATACTTGTACTGCTGAGAAATCTGATAGCACATTGATAAGCACTACTGATCACAGGACTGTGGTGATCAGAGGTATGAGCCTGAGATTAAAAAACATCAAGAAATGTTTTGGTTTTTCCCTCAGCGGTAGCTCCACTATATATTCTTTCACATATCCCCTTGCAAAAGGGCAGGAGGTGGAAGGGAGCATTAAAAACAAAAGGGGAAGAATCAACCCAGCATTCTGGTGAATGATTATCTTGTATATTTGTGAGAAAATGATGTCTTTTACTGTCCTCTTTTCTCCCTGATACAGAGCTGAATCATTAAGACTCTGCTAATAAAGTCCATTTGGGTTGTCTGCACAACTTCCTATGCATTTAACAAAGGAAGAAATTTAATTAAGCATCCAACGGTTAGCTGACCAACATCAACTACAAGCAAAAGGAAGCAACAGTGTAGTGCCCAAAAGCAACCGTGGATTTTAATCTATCATTGAAAGTACAGTATTTTACACTGCTCTTTTATCTGTCCTCTGCCAAAGGCATCTTTAACAAAAGCCATACAGACACTTGCCACAGTCCTGCTGTCTGTTACCTACCTCTAATTCTTGCAGAGCACTGAATTTTATAATGCTACATTGTTTGATTCATTACCACTCTCTTTAGTTCACTCACAGCAGTCCTGTTTGTGTCAACAAAACTTCATGAAAAGCACTGCCTCTTACCCCAAGGGGGGCTGATAGCTCTGCTCCTTGTACCACAGCCCCGTTTTTCTAAACAAGATTTTATCTACAGCTATTTTAACTTTCTCTCTGCTCTTTTATAATTATTTAAGTTTAAAATTGTAAAAAGAACTTTTCAGTTGTTTTTTCTGTTAGGGCTCTTACTAGGACAGAGATAATAAAATACTTGTGCGTCTTTTTTTAATTAATATTCCAAGCTTGCAAATCTTTATGACATACTTTACCTCATGCCAAGAGGAGGAAAAGGAACACCAGACAACATGATGCTACAAAGCACAGTCTAATTTAGCAGGCCAAGCAAGGGACAGGCTCTGCCAGAAACATCTTTTCATGCATTCAGACACCACCATCACCTAAGACCTGTCCCTTTCATCTTTCCAATGAGTTAATGATGCTCATTCCAGCTGCTCCCAGGGGCGGCTTTGCTCCAGCATGTGACCGTGCCAGTTTGGACAATACGTAGTGTTGGATGTCTGTGTGACAGTGCTGCCCTTGGCACCAGTGCTGAGGGTCACGATGAAAACATGAAACACAGAAACATGGTGGTATGACTGTCATGAGTAGAGTGCTGCAATGGATGGCTGTAAGCTCTACAAATGGAACAGGCAAGATAGAAAGGGTGGTGAGGTGTCTCTTTATATTAGGGAGTGTTTTGATTGCACGGAAGTCAACAAGTGTGATGGACTGGTGGAATGTTTATGGGTAAAGCTGAGGAAGGCCAACAAGGCAGATATCCTGTTGGGAGTCTGTCATAGACCACCCAATCAGGATGAAGAGGTTGATGAATTGTTCTATAGACAACTGGCAGAAGCTGCCTAGAGGTCCTCTCCAAATGTAATGATTCTATGATTCTACGATAGCCATGGGTCAGCAATGGCTTCCAGTCAGTCTGGCCATGATGACATCCCACTGCACCTCTGCAATGGTTTCAGGTATGCTCTCGCATTAGTTGTTGGACCATCATCACATAAGGCCATGCCATGGTTTCCATTGCCCTGTCAGCTGTGGCTCACTATGCTCAGCCCATCTGTGCCATGCCCAGCTCTTGGCCCAGGTGACTCCAGAATACTCACATGTCACCTAAAATTTTGGACAAATACTTCCTGCAGTTAAGTCTTACATCTTTTGGGACTCTGGGCCTATAGGTCTCCTTTTTTGATTAAATACAGAACAGATGAAATGTATGTATATATGTACATTATTACTGGCTGTTTTATTAGAAGTAATAACAAAGACAAGTCAATAACTCCTTTTTTACTCTCTCTGACATATCATAATTTCATTTAATTTCCATTCACAGTTCGTCTCTGTTGCAGGGCCTCCTTCTGCTTGACTGGGTGAGTGCAAGGGTCTCCCAGTTTCTGGAGCAGGGACTCATATTCCATCTACTGTCCTGGACAGACTTTGTCTCATTTGTCCAGACGGAGGCCAAGGTATGACTGGTCGCATAGGTCCTCATCGACATGTCCCTGGCATCCATCAAAAGTCCCTCTAAATTCAGAAACTTGTGATGCCCAGTCCCGGGAGTCCACAAGGCTGTTCTGTCCATTGGCCTAAAAGAGAAAGCACATGAAATGTGTTTGTGTAAAAAAAAAATAAAAGGAGAAACAACTGAGACAGAGCTTCAGAAACAAATCCCTTTTCTGTAGTGTGTTTGAGGAGCAGCTAGCTGCAAATGATAATTGTCATCTATCTGGGAACGATAAATTAAAGCAGAGTGAAATAAAGAAAATTATATTCCCAAAGACCTAGCTGATAATTTAGAAAGGCTTGTAATCATTGTAATTAAATGTATATTAGAAATCTATAACTACAATATGAAGCTAATGTAAAATGACAGCTACTTTCTTACATCATGTACCTCTTCCTAATGATGACTTGTATTTGACAAAGTTGAATTAACAATGTTTGTATTAAAATGCACTCAGTGGATGCTTACTGCACAAACCTGTCAGTCTTGTTAATGACATCCTTTTCAAGAATATCTCCAGACCTTAAGAGGACACTGGGGCTTCTGAGTTAGAAAATACTGAGCAAAATCACTTATTACATTGTAAAAATCTGTAGGTGCAGGATTGTCCATAGCAGAAGCAGGTAAGGAAATACAAATTTTAGCTCTCCCTGTGTGCTTGCAATGTTACACGGCAACTTTCTGAATTTCAGAGCAGGGTAAACATGTCCCCTTTAAAAATGATAGAATCATAGAATCATTAGGTTCATAAATAGCCTTCAAGATCATCAAGTCCAGCCATTAACCCAGCACTGCCAGGTCACCACTAAACCATGTCACTAAGCACCACATATACATGTCTTTTAAATACCTTCAGGGACAGTGACTCAAACTCTTCCCTGGGTAGCCTGTTCCAGTGCTTTACAAACCTTTCTGTGAAGAAATGCCAAGAAATCACTGCCTGTCACATGGCACACTCCTCTCAAAATTTTATTACATATCAAAGCCTTGTTTCCCTTAATGAGATTACTAATTAATTACAGAGTACTGTACTGAATTAAAACCTACATTTTTTCATAACTAAGGGCCCCGAACTGGAGATCTGTGAGGCAGGATCCCCAAGAACAGCAGCAGTCCCTGGAACTGCAGTGGTAGCATTTCTTGCTTGTGAAAACTAGTCTTAAATCTTCCAATAAATGGTTCCAATAAGCAGCTGTGGTTAATTCTATCACACTGTAAATTTCTCCTGTTTGTGTGTGTGTTTCTCTGAGTGTCTACCTTCTTCCTTGCTTCAGAGATACCTGGAGAAGTTCTGGGTGGACAGTAAGGTAGGTAACACTGTCCCCATAGTGCTCTTTGTCCCCTGGCATCTGCCTAGTTAGGGTATGGAGGAGAGGTGGGGGAGCTACACCGTGAACACTCTGAGAGCCAAGTTATTCCTCAAATATCTCAAAACCTATTGCCTAATTAATGTATGTCATAATAGCTGCTAAGGAGCCTAGCCCGTGTCTTAATTCTTGCTTTTGTGAAGTGCTCTTAATGGTCTTTTTTTTTTTTTTTCCTGAAAATAGAAGATATATTTCAAATGTGAATTTGGAATGTGTGCATCTTTCGGACTTGCAGCTTTTAATTGCTCAAAATGTGGTACTATGCTGTGTGATGGGAAAAAAACAGGCTCTGTCTTATGTAAGTCCGCATTATTTGCAATGCTTGAATCAGAGGGAACATGCTCGGATAAAAAAGTGCTATGTCTTAGTTAGAAATACGGGACAGTTTAGTGCTCTGATGAAAAAATTCAAGTAAGAATAATGTGGTGGACTTCTGGAGATCTTCCAGCAACTGGCAAAAAGGAGAACTGAATCAGTATTTCAACTGTGAAAATGAAGAAGGCTTCTAATCATTAATGTCCAAATCCTGCTCAAGTGCTTTGCTTAATAACAACTGTGTTAAAGCTTAAAGCACATCTAAATGGATTGCTGAAATGTTTGACTGAGCTGAAATAAGAGTAGAGCAGCGGCCAGTCATGCCTTGAGCTTTGTTTTTGAAATGTTTGGCTTGATGGAAAGTCTTTTATGTCTGAGAGATTTCGAACATAAACATCTAAACAAAATCTTTTTGCTTTGGCTTAGCCATGGCTATCAGCCAACCCCCCACCCAGGTGCTCACTTCATCCACTCCATGGGGATGAGGGAAGAGAATAGGAAAAAAAACCCCCATGAACAAGAGAGCTCATGGGTTGAGATACAGATGGGGGACTGCATACCAATTACTGTTTTGGGCAAAACAGTCTTGATTGAAGGAAAATTAGTTTTAATTTGTAGCAATTAAAACAGATTAGTGAGAAACGAAATGACAAACATTAAATCAGCACCTTTCCACCACCCTTCTCCAATGTTCACTGCTTCATTCCTGATCTGCTACCCTCCAAGCAGTTCAGGAGGTGGGGAATGCCGGGGTCTGTCCATAACCGTTTCTCTCTGTTGCTCCTTCCCCCAGCTGGGAATGTCTTTACCCAGCATAGGGCAGCTCCTGGACATTTCTCATTGGGGCCAGTTCTGCAGCACCTCAATGCCCTTGATAGCTGCACCCAATGTAATGTCTTTGCAGTGAAAGTGCAATTTTTTTGCTTTATTGAACTGAGACAAAGGCCAGAAGTCAACTCTGGTTTTGGTCTCTCATCTCATATTGAATGGTCACCCAGAAAATTAATGGAAACCCTTGGAAATTAAAAGGCTTGCTGTGCATGATTAGATAAGAAAGTGGTTCATGGTTAGATAATATCAGAAATGCCAGCAAATTTCTGATGACTTACTTCCTGAGAGAGGAAAACATGATGAAACACATACAAAGATGCCAGTGGATATGACAGAAACATAAACATGAAAATTAGCAAGCCAGCAAGGGCAAGGGTGAAAGTGCAATGCAGCTAGCAAATGTGGTCAGTAAATGTTGTGTGAGAAATGAGACATAGAAGAACTTTTGTGATCACCTAATTTCAACTATTCTTTATATGCCACAACAATGAGCCAGCATTTCTGAATAGTATTTTGTCAGATAGTTGCATATTGCAAGTACTAAGTGTATTTACCCCGATTACATAATTAGGTACCATTATACAAGTAAAATAACTGCATTAGAATTTACAAAATTCTATATATGTGATCTCTTTCTAATGTAATGCTGTCAGAGTAACCTAAACACCCACTGAAATACAGAAATAGGCACATCTGGGAATATTTTCCTTCATGGATCCATATGCCTCTATATTTAAATCACTGCTAATTATGTATATGTATGTAATTTATTTCTGTGAACAAACAGGAAGAACTCTGTTCATTTTTCAGGAAAAAAAAAATAAAGGCAAAAAAAAGCCATTAGAACAAAATGTTTATAGTAGTTTCATACAGATGAATAAAGAAAACATTAGTAAGCATCTGACAAGTTTTATATTTGATGTTTCTCATTTAAACTTGTGATTTTAAAATATGAAGATTCCTAGAGGTGCAGTGGTACAGTTATAACTTGATGCTCTTTTCACTCTTTCTGCCATTTCAGTGCAACTGATGAATGTACTGAGGGTACAGATGACTCTGAAGACAGACAGCCCTTCTCCCTCTCTCTTAAGGGAGAAGTTTTAATAAAATTTAGAGAAATCTGTGAGTGGATGAGGAGTGAGGTCAGGGGGAGAACTGATTTCCCTGCCTTTCCTAGGATCTGTCTGGGAAATAAATCTGTGCTTTTAGGGTGCACCCTGCTCTGAAGGGGGGTGGGACACTGGAACAGGTTGCCCAGGGAGGTGGTAGAGGCCCCATCCCTCACAACGTTCAAGGTCAGGCTTGATGAGGCTCTGAGCAACCTGATCGAGTTGAGGATGTCTCTGCTTACTGCAGGGGGTGTTGGACTAGATGACCTCTAGAGGTCCCTTCCAACCCAATGCATTCTATGATTCAATGGTTGTCATTCTTCTAGAGCAGGGCTAAAAGCAAGTCCAGAGGGGGTCTGCTCCAGTTCTCCAGTTTCTACTTTCCTGCAGCAGAAGGGGTGGCAGCAGCTGCTGTGGGGAGCAAGACCTGTGGTAAGGTAGGGAGTGGGATCTTGTCTGCTTCTGCTGCATTTGAATAGATGGGTACATGGTGAACTGGGAGATGCAACATGCAACTTTCAGGCAAGCCAGTGAGGTCAAGACAGTCCTTTGGAGGTGCCTGTCCCATGCCATGGAGGGCAGGGCAACCGTTTCAGGTCATGGGTGTCCTGTCTGAATGAGAAATTTGGATTTTTACCCAGAGCAGATGAGCCTGACACTGAGCGAGCCAGTTCGTGGAACACCAAAATAATTTTTATTGCAATCACTCCAAAGTGGTTTAAAATGAGTTTGGGAAATGTGAAACAGGAGGTACAAGGGAAAAAGATGAGGAAAAAGATGACTGTGCCTTCTACACTTGATGGCTTTGATCAGAGGAGATGCAGCTGTCAGAGCTGTAGCAAGTGGTCACCAAGAAGGCAGAAAGCAGAGCACAGCAAGCCTTCCCCACCGACACTGACTTTAAACAAGCAGACAAGGTTGGTAATGCAGCCTCTGAGCTATCAAGAAGTACCTTTTACCCCATTAAATGTTTGAAGACTACACTGCTAAAAATATACATTTCCATGTCTGCAAAATTCAAGGCAAAATCAATTCAGATGTCAGTTCAGTGAGGGTGATTATTAACATGGGCATTCATATTTTTTTAAGCTTTAACTGTCAAAGCATAAACTAAAATGTCCTTAATTTACTCTCATATAGCTTGCATGCAGCAACATGAACTACTAACCATATTCTCTGTGTAGACAATGTTGGTTTTTTCCTAAACACTCCAGTGTGATAGCAAAACCACAAGTCTTGGAAGCTGCATAGTTAGTTTGCTTACCTCACTGGACAGGGTTTTTCTGAAAATTGGAAGCAGAAATCAAAGATGATGAGATCAACTAGAGAGTCTGAAAGCTAGTGGAACAATCAAAGGTGGTATGAACAGAGCATAGGGGCAAGGTGATTTCCTCACCTCCATTTTAACCAGAAGATGCCAAAAAGAAGCTTGCCCTGTTTTTTAACTTATAAAATGAAGAACTGACTCACTGTTAGAAATTAAAGATGTCAAGAGAAGATGTGCTTGTCAAACCATTGAATGTGACATACACTTCCCGTTTGTTTTCTAGGTTGTGCTAATCCAGTCTTTAAGAATCTTCCTAGCAAGTTGGTAGAGTTTTTAATATTGCACTCCAGTGGACCGTCAAATGCTGGATACCTATTCATTTAAAAAGAAAGCCCAAACAAAAAAAAACCCAACCAAACAAAAAATAGTAATGGCTTTGGTAATTATGGACTAGTAATTTTTTCTTCAGGAAATTATAAAAACTGTTGGAACCAAGGAGAAATTTCATGGACTCTTACATGTCACTCTTTAAATAAAAATTTCCCTGTGTAAAATTGGAGAGTGCCACCTCTTAAAGGAGGACTTTCAAAATGCCTGAGAGAAGCCACATACCAAGCAAGGTACGTAGAAGAGTGCTGCATGCCTCTACCAGCTCTTTTCCCTTTAAACACAGAATTAGTGGAATAAGTTTGCGGGCAGTGCAAGACGGGAAGAGTGACAGTGCCCTGCCATCCTTCTTTTCTGTGCAAGGCCATACCCACGGATCAGTGCTTTTCCTCCTTTACATATTGCTCCCAGAGAGCAATAACGACAGACACAAGCAGTGCAAATTCATCAGTGCTTCTGTGTGTGGCAAGACAAAGGCATCTCTAAGGAGTCATTCAAAGAGTGTGAACAATTGCTGAGCCAGCACCTTGATCTGGATACCTTATCCTCTCCTTGATACTAACTGCAGAAACTGTCTGAGTTACCTTTAATAAAAGGATTTTAAGAACTTTTAACATGGCAGAAAAAAAAAAAAAGATGATATCTTTACTGTTTCAAGAAAATACAATGTACCTATCTTTTTTAAAATGCCGTGTGTCCTGAATTTACTTTCACATGCATGATCAAAGTACTGTAAATAAAGACACTTCTAGTACTGAATCAAAGGAAGAACAGAATAACTCTGCTACACAACCATTTATTATCTGAATAATCAAGGCCGTGGACAGGAGTTTGTTGAAAAAGACATCTTTCTGTGATGTGCAATTCAAAAGGAATGTAAAACAACCCCAAATCTAAGTACAATTTTCTCTTTTTTATGAGATGGCTGATTAAATCTTTCTCTAAAAGTCTTGCTTTTTCCTAGGTCAGTCTGATTACTTTGACTAAATATATCTCAAACTTTTTAAGGTCATTGGGAAAGAAACCAATGGAAAATTAGAGATTAAGTTGTGTTTGACAATGTCCATAAACTTTTTTTTCCCACTGTTACCTCTGTACTTCTTGCCCATACTCCTACTTATAACTATCTACTATTACAATAATGCAAGAGAGAGGAAACTAGTGTCAATAAAACCATCTATATGATAACACGTATACAATATGCCCCCTCAAGCTAGAAAAATAAAAGATCCCCCTCAAACACCTGGAAAGTCTTTCCACATTTAAAATTATTCTGCTTGGAGGATTGCGTTATATAACAGCCAAATTTCACTTATCAGGCAGCATTTATTCGCTCTCTGTTTTGAAGAATGGTTCATATTGATGCATGCTATCAGATCATGATTTATGCTTTAATCCCATTAGTGCATGTGAGCTCTCATGGATAAAGAACAATTACTTCAGTTTGCGTAACATGGCTCATAAGGGAGAGTGATTTGCCTAGTCTTTGTGAAGAGCATCAAGGTGCCTGAGTGGAGATGGTGGGGAGGGGAGAAAGGGAGAGAAGGACAAGGGAGCTTCTGCATGGTAGAGCAGCTCCTAGAAGTGTTTATCCTCATCACAAAATTATATTTCTCTGACAGAAGATGCAGTCAATTAAAAGCAGATTAGATAAGTAATTGCAGTTTTATTAAATTGGAATATCCCCTAATTTTGTGAAAAGTCTATTTCTCATAAACCTCTAACTACGATTGCTTGGGTTTTGGGATTCCTTGCATGAGGTCTGCAGGTGACAGATAGACTCATCTGTCTCAAGGGGGAAAAAGAATCCTTTCGCATGAGCTGGCTGGGCTCATTGAAAGGGCTTTAAACTAGCTCTGGAGGGGGAAGGGGATAAAACTAGGCCTGCTAGAGTTGAGCCTAAGGGTGGCAGGCCGTTGTTAGGAATTAAGTCATTAGCCCAGCTCAAGTGCCTTTACACTAATG
>JAAGNO010009423.1:0-22330 GCA_033439905.1 Ceryle rudis | reverse complement strand
CAACTACATAACAAGTTTTTAATGTATCCAGAAGGACAGAGAGAACTAAAAAAAAAAAAATTAAAAAAGCTAACAATCTAACTTAAAAACTTACGGAAGGAGGACAAGGAGGAAGTGGAGGGGTGGTAGAGGATGAGTCTAAGGATTATTTAAACAATCACCAGAAGACACATATATAACTGCAAGAACCCTTTTGTTTACAGCTGCCTTCCCTCTGCTTAGAGCTTTTCTCAGTGGGAGGTTTAATCTAGTTTTCCTTTTTTTTTTTTTTTTTTTTCTGAGGAAAACACATTGTCAGCTTTTGCTTTAATTTTACAGTAAGTTTACTCCTCTACTTGCTGAATCAAAAGCACAGTCTTTTTTCCTTCTATGTCATTCATCACAACCTTAACAGGGATAGACCAAAGACAGGTTCCACTGGGAGATATCTGTGCAAACATAATTTCTGTGTTTCTATCCATCAGTTTTTAACCTGGACCTCTGCCTTTTTCATTTTCCCTTCAGTCCTGTGCTTCTTAGAGCCTGTGCAGCAAGTTCTGATTTCTTTATTTATACTTATCATAAACTTCCCAGAAGCCACTGTTACTGGCCAAGATGCCATCGTGTGAGAGGAAAGAGACAGCTGCTGTCTCCAAAGTTATATTTTGAGAGTGATCTTGAAAACTCTTGTGCTTTCAAAACCATAAGCAAAAACAATGTGTTGTATACAGCTGCCTAATTAATAAAAAACATTTCAGGATAAGTTAGAACTCATCCCATAAAGTAGTTGCTGAGGTGAAAATGCAGAAATCTCTTCTCTTGTTATAGGAAAAGGGGTTAAGTCCAACTGTTGGACTATGGTCCTTTTACAAAGCCCAGTGTTTTCAGTATCTTATTTAGTGTCTAATTTAATTTAATACTGACAATAGAGCTCAGAGTCAAAAATGAGGAGCAGGATTTCCTGTGTTAGTCTTGTTGTCAAAAACCCAACCACCTGTAGAGACAATGACTTTCCTCAGAAATATCCAGGCTTTTTGTGGCAATGTCCAAGTGCTGAACTTTGTGGAAACCAAATTGAAAGCTGTATTGATAGTGCTTGTGTTATCAGAAACAATGATGCCCACAGTTTGAAATAACTTTGCAAGGAGTTTCAACATCTTTCCGAAAAAAACAGAATTCTAGTTAGATGTCTAACTTGTCATCCGAATTCATGGACCAAATTCCCAGCAACTCCTGAAATGACTTCTACAACACACAGATCAGTTTCTATTGAGAACTTTTTATCTTCTCTTGCTGACAGTGGCTTTATGATTCTGATTTATTCTGAGCTTTATTCTCTGTACTTTTTAGTCTTTAATAGAATCTTATATTGTAATCACAGCTGAAATCTGCAGATTATGCTGTAACAATAAATTATTCAGATGTGCTACTTAGACTTCATTTTATGAAAATGGTCCATCTTTATCAGTGATTGACAGTTGTTTCTGAGCATTATTTAGCCTTTCACATTACAAATCAGGATTCTTGCCTATTGCCAGCTCCAGTTTCTAGTGCCAGATTCCCATCTGGCATTGTACAGGGAGTATTTGAATAGGACACACTGCCTTTCTTTAGTATCAAACCATAAGTCTCATAAAGAAAAAACAGCTTCTTTTATCTACTGAGCTCAAACGTATGTATTCTGTAAATCATCTTGACTTCTCAAATGTCGACATGACTTTAATAGCCATAACTGAATGGAAAACTGAACTGAAACTCAGATGTGGAGTTGGAGTTCTTGATGAGGTACAAAATATATTTTTAATAGCCGTCCCTATTAAAAAAAGGAAGTTAAGCAGTATGTTATGTAGACATTTCTATCATGTTCCTCCCTGAGCAGTAATTTGTTCTGCTCCTGCCTAGCTATCCAGCTGGGGCTCTGGGGAATTACAGAGCTTTTTCAGCAAGGTGTGAGGACCGACGCCAGCCGTCAGCATCCATGAAACCCTACCTAGCTCTTGTGACATTTTCAGGCCCTCCTGACCTGTCCTCCTTTCATGAGAGGCACAGTGTCCACCCGCATGTCTCCCTCCTCTTGCCTCCCATGCAAGGGACTGTCTGCTGTGCCGGTCAGGTGTGTGGCCAAGGTTTTCTTGTTGCCTGGCTGTAAAGGAGATGCCTGGGATTAGCACTTCCTTGTGCCTCTGTCTGGTGGCTTGTCGGCAGCATATGTCTCATACAAAGCCAGCTGCTGGGCCAAGGCATTGGATGATGGAGAAGTCTGTGGGATGTGCTTTGGTCTGTATGAGAAAGGTGTGTCTGATCTGGGATCTTGCATCTCAAGTCTGAGTGTGCTGAATCCCTCAGGCTTTATTGCTATCACACATGTAAAAAACAATGGAAGGAGGCAATCACAATAACTGTTAGAGGATCAGAAACTTTCATGCTAATCAAAAAGTAATTGCCTAACAAACAAACAAACAAATCTAAGATGGTCCCTTTGTGTTCAGTTTTTTACTATCACAGATTTTTTTTTTCATGAATAACAGAAGTGAGTTTGTCTTATCAATGACATTTTTTGGCTTGTTATCCCATATTATCTCCCAGAAAATTTCCCTCACTCTTGATACTGAAGTTTTTGACCAGGCTTTTCTTTCCTTGGTGGAGGTCTTTTTGGTAGTAGTTTTTCTCAGGAAATACACGAATGGTACATATTGTCATCTTCTGTCAGAAATTCAGCTGTAATATTTCAAGAGTAAATGTAACATTGCATGTGACTTTTAAAATGAATTGTATTATTGTATCAATTCTTTGATTTGCTTCTAAAATTTAGTGTCACAAATTTATCTCTGAGAAATCAAAGCAGGTAGCTCCAATGCTTGTGCCAAGACTTGTCTCTGCTTCTAATACTTTAACTAGACACCAGCAGGAACGTTATCAGTAACAGCTGATTTTAAAACAAAGTTTACGTGAAGTGTCAAAAAACTCTAGTTCTCCTGCCTACATTTCTCAGTCTTGCTCCTACCCAAGATAAAGGCCACACCTTTTTTTCACAGCTAACACATTTCTGTCCTTGCTTCTGTCTTCCTGGAGAATTTCTCCAGCTTCATATGGGTGACTGGAAATATCTGTCTTTCTACAACCTCAGCTAGACTATTTAGTGTGTTTGTTGATGTCCTATGGAAGAGGCAGTCCCTGTTACATCCATTTCATGGCTGCTTCCAAACTCAATACTTTGTGTGACAAGTGACATGGTGTCTGTCAACAAATGACTGATTTGATATATTTACAGGGTTAAATTTATACATGGAGTGCATGATATCAGTGCATGATATATGAAAGTTTATATGTCATATATTAATGGACATTAATAAAAGCCAGAAGTCATTGTGAATATTTTATATTAATGATACTATGTATTTATATGTAGGACATATCTTCCATACTTAAATAAGTGGTATAGAAGTAGGATTTGACAGAAAGCTGGAATGACAAGCAAGGAGGAAGAGTGAAAGGAAAGCTTCTATATACATAGGTGGCATCCCAACTATCTGCTGACTGCTACTTCTATAAAGTATAGATGTATATGTGTGTATGCCTGTGTATATATATGTATATAATGCTTTCTACTGCCTGTTCTTGGGCGCTAGAAGGATGTGCTATAGGTCACTGGAAGGAATCCTGACTTGTTCTACAGAGATTAAATGTCTAATGTAATACAATTTATTAAAATGGACTAATCGCCAAATCCACCATCACAAGCTCTGCAATAACTTCATTGTCTGGTTCTTGCCAAGTGAGAACAGCATAGTTGTTTTGTCATATTATAGTCCATTCATTTTGCAGCCTGGTATAAACAAGCTCGTGTTCAGCTTTATTTCAAGCAGATCACAGATTTGCCCTTTGTTTGACCCAGTCTGTTATGTTTGCAGTTCCTAGAGAACAAATTCTAATTATAGGATGCAAGTCTTCATGGACGTAGCCTTAAATGGCTGGAATAAGAGACCTTATTCTATTAAAAAAGGTTTCCAATTTTCATATTCAAAGCTGTATCAGGTCTCTGACTTAAAACTGTATCATTATAAAAGTGACTGAATGACTCAGTGCTGTGCCTCATGACTTTGTTAAGTGGTTTGTTTTACCTGATTCTGGAAGAGGGATACTGAGGCACAGCACAGTGAAAGGTCAACCAAGGGCCTGATTCTTATTCATATAGGCCCCATTAATCTGTGGAGCAGCATACAGATAGAAAGAGAAGGAAATTATATTTGCATTTTCCAGAGAAATAAGATGTGTCATGGTAGACCCATTTTTTGCATAAGCACAAGTTAAAGTCTTTGCTAATCATGTTGTCTCTTTCAGAGTTTGGAAAAGGAAAACCAAGTTTAGTTTAAATTAGGGTGCTTTTCCTTACTATTTGAGACATATCCTATTGCCATCTAGAATTCATACTAATTAGCTGTGAATATTTTGGTGGCCTTGTTATGTTAATCAGACACTGGCATTTTATTTTCTGCACTAACTACAGTCTATTTCTGTTTGTTGTGACTCCTGTAAGTAGGGGACATACAGTGCAAATGAACCCATTCTAATGAAAACTGCCTGAGGAGTACTGTCACAGGGATGAATTCCACATCTGATAACATCTCCAGAACTTGCATGCGCACAGCCAGCCAGCACTGCCCCGCTTTCTGCCTGTAGCTCCTACCCGTCACACAAAAAAAAGTTATTTGGGAACTATTTAGACAATAAATATTCCTTGCTGGGTGAGCCAAGTCAGCTGTGCAGATGCCTGTACCCTTATTTTCTTGGTTCACTGTTGTTGGCAATATCAATGAGCCACCCTTCTTCCTCCCCATTTATTCCTTGGCTGTAGGTGCACTTAATGAGGACAAGGACTTCCTTAATCACTCCGAAGCCAAGGACACCAGTGTAGAAATCAGTTGGAATATGGGACTCTCCTGTCTAAGTGGTTAGTACTAATAGATAAGTTTCCACATTTTTAAAAGCAATGATCAGGTTTAAGCATTTCCTGGCCATTAGAAGATGTGATAAAACTTGTCTGCCATGGTCAAGGCAGGCAGTAGAAGTATCAGCCACACACCAAAGTCACTGAGTCTTATGTGACAGAAAAGAAATGTTGGAGGAAAGATGATACCTTGAGAAAATTAGACTTCTTATTTCAACAAAGATTTGAAAACTTCTAGAAAATGAAGGGACTGGTATTTAATTTACTCTATGATGGCATGTTGCTTAAAGGTTGTGATTCTCTATTCTTTAATTGCTGGTGACAGCAAATGACACCAACGCCCTCCATGCTGCCATCCTCAAAAGTATGGTCCTGGTGGTGACACTGGCTGCCTCCCTTGGCAAAATGGAGCCTCTGTTGGTCTGAGGCGCACCTTGAGTTTAAACAGGAGTGAAAAGAAGATGAGTGTCACTGATATTGCAAATAAAATCCCACGAAGGCTGATGATAGCAGTGTGGAATTCAGTGAGGTTCAGAAAGAAGTCTTCTCAGTGACTGCTGCTTAGCTGGCCTTGATCTGTGAGGCACCCTTTGGGGCTGGAGCTTTCCCATGGTCACAATACAGATTAAATGGGTGCATGGTGAGTTCAGGGGATTTATTCTTTATAGTTCATCTTGATTTTGTTTAGGGTACACACAAGGAAGAGACTCAGGTATGGCCAACAAGGACAGTAGGTCTGGATACAAATGGGCATAAGTTCTCAAAAATTCTATAAGACAAAGTTTATAAGAAATGTTACACCTCTGCCTATAACCCCAGGACAATGGCAGTGCACCAGCCAAAGACAGCTGCCCCTTACACTCATGGTGCATCTCTGACAGGTACAAATATCATCTTTGGCCACTGCTAGAGCTGTACGCTAGTCAATTTAGGACTGTCACTTTGTGTGATGTTTAGGGGAAACAGGGTGTTCTTATGCCTGTATCATTACATTGTCATACCTACAATTTAAAAATGATTCTATCTTGAGTTAAATGCCATCTGCTGATGGCACCTGGAGAATGGCAAATATCTGAGAAGGAGGTGATTTTTTTCTGGTGACTTTAACGATTTACAGGAATGAAGAATGAAGAAAGGGTTACAAATCAGAGAAGTAGCTACATATCCTTGAATTCCAGTTTTATACATATCTGCCTGGCATCTTGTGTGTGGGAATGCCTCAATGGCACACATGTATTCTGAAAACTGGTAATATGTTGCTGAATCTTTCAGATCTCTTTCAGATTTCAAAGCAGATTCCACATCTCAAATAGATGAGATGGGTAAAAACCAGGAAAACCACAAAAGGATTTAAAAGCTGCTCAAGATCTTGGTGAAGAAGGAAAAGAAAGAATATAAAACTTTACAATGCATTTATTGCTGACTTGAAATTTTTATAAGGCTAATTATTCTGTTTTAATTTTTCCTGTTATCAAGAGACAGCATTAAAAATTTCATTCTTACAACACAATAAAGGAATCCAAAAAGTAAAGAACCTCACATGAAGTACTCCAGGTACCTCTGAAAAGCAAGAAAAGGTGATTTGATTACATATTTTAAAAGTAATTTGCTATTTGCTATGAATTACCATAATATTCTGCAAGATAGTTCTCTTTAGTTGGTTGCTTTTGCAGTTGGAACTTATGTTCCAGCATTGTTCATTTTTTCTTAAAAAAACAACCCCTCATTTATTTGGTGATGTTTTATACTCTTTTTTTTTTTTTTTTTTTTTTTTTTTGTGGTTTTTTCTAACACAAAATAAATGGAAAACGTCACACCTTTCCAAGAGAGTACTTTGTCATAACAGAACTTCTCCGGGAATTACTTTGGAAAGATGAAGACAGCAGTGAATTGATTATTTGGTGCGATGCCTGGTCTCACAAAATATATAGTTTAGGTTAGAATCAGGGTTTCTGGAATATTTTATCATCTGATCCCATCTTGTCCCATCAGAAACTTCCTTACAAACAATAAACTTAACTAATGTCAACACACATTCTGTTACAGCTTTTATTTTTTTTCCACCTGCTCTTAGTCAGAATACTTAAGACACTTGAGAAATTAAGTGATTGGTGTATTCTACTTTTCATAAACATATTTAATCTATTTTTTCTTATTAAATGCTCACATTATTTAAATTAAATTCACAGAATCACAGAATGGTTGAGATTGGAAGGGACCTCTGGGGGGGGATCTGGTGCAGCTCCCCTGCCCTCCTCAGGGGTGACCCCCAGGATCATCTACAGTAGGTTGCCCAGGACCATGTCCAGATCACTTTTGAATATCTCCAAGGATGAAGACTCTATAACCTCAATGGTCAATCTGTGTCAATGCTTGATTAACCTCATAGTGAGAAAATGTTCCCTGATGTTCAGAGGGAACCTCCTGTGTTTCAGTTTGTGCCCGTAGCCTCTGGTCCTGTCCTCAGACACTGCTGAAAGACACTATAAAGAGCCTAGGTCTTTGCACCCTCCACTCAGATATGTATATACATCGTTGAGCTCCTCCCTCACCCCAGTCTTCTCTAGGCTGAATAGTTCCAACTCCATCAGCCTTTCCTCATAGGACATATGCCACAGTTCCTTCATCATCTTTGTGCCCCTTTGCTGGATTCTCTCCATTAGCTCTACATCTCTTGTAGTGGTGAGTCCAGCATTGTTACTATTATTAGTTACTGAAGTTATCAATTACTGTAACTGTACTTGAAGGGCCCAACCCTCCATGTTCTCTAGGAAACATGCATAGCAGAAGCTATTTGATCATGTGTGGAAACAAAATTTCCTTGCTGTTGAGGAGCATTCAACTACTTGAAACACAGCTTGTCTTCACTGTTGTTTACTGTCCAGATACATTTAATAACACTTTATGACCCAAAGCTGCACTCTGACTAAATCTAGTCACTGACTGGTCATCTCCGTTGGCCTCAGTCCACATGTCTGTCATTGCAGTGATCAATAGATTTCACTGTGTAGCATTGAAAAATACTGTCAGAATAAATTACATTTTCCTGGTGCTGGAGCACCCACACAGATAAGTTCAGGTTAGCCCTGAAGGAACAATACACTCCCTAGTCTCTCAGTCCTATGCCACGATGATCAGATTTGGTAGTGTAAGGAGATGGCCCAAAAACAGTGCAGAAGCACCAGAAAATGCTAGCAAGTATATGGAAAAAGTATCTTCTTGGAGGCAACTATGTTCTGGATGCATGTCCTCATTATCTGGGCCTGGGGCTTTCAGATTCTATATTGTGTCTGGGCTTTGTATCACGTTTGTTGTAAATGAAAGATAAAAACTAACTTTCCCCCCCCCCCCCCCGCAACATTAAGGTTCTGCCTCATTATACTTAGTGTATCCAAATGACAGATGATGTAGAGGACTGGAACACGGTGTTTTGTTTGTCCTGGCATTAATGAGTGTTTGAAATGCTGATGTGTAGGCAAATCTATTTTTGTTTTCATATTTTGCATATATATTACTGTATAATGCCTTATGGGGGGAATAGGAATTTAACATCTAAATATTTTAATATTCAACAAATAGTGGTATGTACAAACTAGAAGGAGGAATGTTTTTTCCCCTTAAAACATAGTAAAGAATGTTAGTTTGGCTTCATGTAAACTGTTACAGTGTTTTTACTAATTTGTCCCTCTAATTTAGAGTTGATAGATGTTAATTTTTGTCTTCAGGAAATACACAGCTCTCTACTTATTCTTTTCATTTAGGAGGCCACCTCATCATGATCTAAAATGATGTACACTGGTGGAAAGGGGTTTGGTATCCTCTCAGTTTGGCAGTGAAAGATTTCACAAGTGCCTTGAGATGAATCAGCACAAACTCTAAGTGGAAATAAGATGCTTGTTTTTAACATGCTATAGTCAACCAGAGGTACATGATGTCCTTAGCTGTGGGGATTGTCATGGTCTGAAGTCTTTAATCAAGCGTATGTGTCTCTCTAGAAGATACGTGCTGGCATTGCCTCATGACATTGGTATTAGTGACCCAGCAATAACTGGATTATGTTTCACATCCTCATTATGAACACCAGAATGCATAATCACAGAGGTCCCTTCTGCTTTTAAAATATACCAATTAATTAACTGACTTGTTTACTTAATTTGATTTAGATAAATTATAGAGATATTTATATATTCTGAGAGTGTGAGGTAAGCTGGCACTGTGCTAATTGTTTTTGTCCCTAGTGTGTGGTGGTGTGAATATGACATCATTTTCATTGAGTTTTGTCATCCACTGAAGTTAAGTGAAAGACTTTCACTGAATCTAAAGGGCACTTGTGTCCTGGTGAGTGGTCATACAAGGTTTTCATGGGCACAATGGCATTCAGTAGCAATCTTGCTGGCATGAGGTTATCCAGAGTAGCCAGTTAGCACACAGCTCCTTAAGCTCAGAGTGCAAATTACATACCCAAAATTGCAAATAAATAATGCAAGATTCTGTCAGTATAAGCTATCTATATATAAAAGGTGCCAAAAAGCAAGGCATCCATATAGCTCTGTAATGAATGCAGAGCAAAGTGTATATGGATATCTTTCTTTCAGATAAATTATATGGATGAATGTGTTTCACAGGTAACAAAAGATTTTTAAAGCATACAAGGTGTGTTCTCAGCTTTCAAGTGTTTAAAACACAATACATACTCACCTCCTCCTGAATTTACTTGTTTTGCTTCTCTTTCATTCTCTCTTTGGAGCAACAATTTATCATGCAGTCTACTTACCTTCCTAATTAAACAGATTTCAGTTTAACTCATTGTTACCCTCACACCACTGTATTTTTTTCATAATATCTCTTGATTCATGTAATCTCTTCCTAGAAAGCTGAAACACTGGAATTTCTAAGTGGAATAACCTTTACTTATGATGATGTTGCAATGATTTTCTTACTCTAAGTTGATTTAAATCAACACAATTCAATTAGTTTCTTTCTTGAGTAGCTGTCAGTTGTACTAAGTTGATATTGTAATTTTTCAGTAGGGTCTATAATGTTGTTTATTGTCTTGGCACAGGGGTTACTGGACGAAATGTTGTAGCTCGCAGCCTGTGAGAGGAGACTCTCCCACTACAAAAGCCAGTCTGCTCCAGCCACTGACTCTCATGCACTAGTTTTACTCGGGCTTTTTGCCTATACTGTTAGTTTCAAATGTAGTAGTACTCTTACTTTTTTTGTATATTTGTAGATATCTGCAGTTTTCACTTGGAGTATTTTGGTAAACTGGAACCAGCTTTGACATTTACTATAGCAGGTGGTTGGAATACAAGAATATTCATTTCAAAGTAGATTTGCTTTAAAATCTAATTATTTGAGTAGAAAGTAAAGAGAAATAAACCTTGAGATGTATCAACTATAACAGCTCCAAGATGGAGATTTGGTGGCCAAGCATACACACTTCTTTCTTTTTTTTTTTTTTTTTTTCCCCCAAATGTATGTTCTTGTGATTATTTTGGTCCCTTTAAGACTTCTTTTCACAAAATCCAAATTAAAATGAACAACTTAAGGATGACTTCAGAATGTTTGTTTCTTTTTATGCCTTCTACTGGGATATAGTTCCTCTGGAGCTCATTCAAAGAGGAAAACAATTTTGGAATGGATTTTATTGTAGAAATTATTTCCAGGTGATACTTTTCACTAGATCTTTTAAAATCAGTATTATTGTAATTTCTCTCCATCTCAGCCTACACAATTCCCAACTGTGTGCACATTTTTTTCACTTAGTGCAATAACATGAATTAGATTCAGAGGGATTTTCCTCTTTTTTTCTTACTCTCTCACTTATTAACTTTTCAAGATTTCTTCTACTTTTGGAAAGCCTTAGAGGAAGAAAGAGAAAAATTGGAGATAAGATTAATTGCTATTTTAGCAGTGTTGAAATTGATACTCAAGGTTGAGGAAGTTTACAGAAGTTCAGAGAAACTGAAAAGAAGTGGAATTAGAGAACAATAGACATTTGGTGATAGAGAAAGAAAACAGGGAAAGAATAATGACAAAGTAAATCCCTCCAAACTTCATGTTTGGTTTTCAAGACCTAGTATTGGATGAAAATAAAACTGTGAAGTTAAACAAAATGGAAATGCTTGTTTTGTTTTAAATATTGTTGCTGAAAACACCTGATGAGTATCAAAATGGAGCTAAAGCCACTTAAATCACCCTTTATTTGTGAGTTTGCTTCCAATTCACATATGTTACTTGCAGACATGATTACGGCAAGAGCTTCTGCCTTTTGCAAAATGCTTAAGCAGCTGAAGTACTTACCCTCTAAGGAGGACTGAACCTATGTCTTCATCCAGATGCTCACTGTGTATTCTGAGGGAGGCACCTTTTCAGACTCTGTTGGCATTTGGAGCATCCCACATCTGGAAATGCAGTAATTGAGGGACAGGTTCAGAGAAACAGATGTGAGCAATCATAACTTAGCCTGTTGGTTAGGGTAGGCAAACAACCATAGGTAAAATCTGTATGTGCTTGCATTAGACCATGATTAAAAAAAACCCCAGAAAATATTTTTGGGGCCCCATATCAAATTCCTCTGGCTTAAAGGTGAGTATTTCCATAGTTTTTCAGAAAAAAAAAATATCATCACAAAGGTGGCAACAAGTCTGCATATGGAACCAGCCTCCTGGTTAAGGACTCACTTGGAAGGCTAATAAAACTGCACTTGACTATAGGGCAGAGCAGGAGTGAGCAGTATTCACATATGAAGGTGCTGCTGGCTGTTTAAGAAGAGCAACAGCAGAGGAGGCAAGAGTGACTCCAAGCTGATGGCCATCTGTGACAGAGCAACTTGGCTCCTCATTCCCTGGAAAGGAATGCAGCTGAGTGGTCAAATGCCCTTAAGTATATGGTGGATTTTGTGCACACCATGTCTTTAAGCTGTCACTGCACCCTGTGGAGAGAAACATTCTATGTGCGGGAGAAATCATCCAAGAGATTCATATCCTGATACTTCAAGTTGCTATGCCATGTACACCCCAAATAACCTAAAAGGATTTGAGCACTGGAACTGATGTTTTAGTTAATGAGTACAACTGCACTGAATAAGGACTTAATTTTATCACTCTCTTTTTGAGCTGGCTCCCCAATACACACTGTATGTGACCAGCCAGGAGCTATGCAGGGCAACAGCTCATTCTTAAACCTGCTGTATAGATTCATGGCTTCTTCCAACCCCATGGTTGCCCAGGGAGGTGGTGGAGGCCCCATCCCTTCAGACATTCAAGGTCAGGCTTGACTGGGCTCTGAGCAACCTCACTGAGTTGAGGATGACCCTGCTCTCAGCAGCAGGGTTGAACTAGATGACCTTTAGAGGTCCCTTCCAACCCAAGGTGTTCTATGATTCTATAGTTTCTTCACAGTGCTCTGACATGGAGGACAGCAGAGTCATAGTGCTCCCAGTGATATTCCGATTGAGATTAGATCTGAGGAAGCTGTTAAAAGATTCCTGGGATCTTCATCTCATGCACATATTATCACAACAGCTTTGCAGAAGTTGTAAAATTTGGGATGTAAACAAGAACTAGAGTAGCAGGATGGATTAGCAGCAGATTAGGGCAGGATGGAGTACAGGGCCAGAGAAATTTATAATCTACTTGTTTTGTGATGGGCTGCAAAGTGGTGAGAAAGTCTGCTATGCTTGAAAATATTTAAAATATTGAGAGTAAACCTCACTGGTTTCATACTCTTTTCCCTACACTTGCTAAAGAGAAAAGGAAAACAAAAAGGTGCTTGGATCAGTCTTAATGTTTACTTGAATAAATTCCTATCAGAGTGCAAAGCACTTCTGAGAAATGAGAAAAGGGCAGAATGGCAATTTTGAAAACAAAATTGCAAAAAAAGGTAATATAAAGGTAATGTACAATATGGTAATTGTGAGCTAACTAAGTTATTAGCATGCAAGAGTTGGGGGAAAACTAGATGTATTCTCAGGTCTGTTCAGTTTAAAAAGAAACACAAAGGTTCTGTAAAGAGTGTTAATGTGTTGCATATATTATCTTCTACCTGAAATGGGAATGCTAACGATTTACAAAAAAAGTTATTGTGAGACTAATTTATTTAAAAGAGCTCTTTGAAGCTGGTACTGTGGGCTGACTTGGAGCTTGATTTAGGGTGAGCGACCAGGACAATCTCCTCCAAAGGCAACAGAGGAGCCTTGCAAGTAAAAATGGGGAACAGGAAAAGACATGCGCATAGCTGAAGAGAATATGGACATAACTTAGCCTCTGCGTATGGACACTGCAAGTCTAATATAAATTGTGAGCAGACTCATGTCATTTCCTCTGTTCTTGGTCAAAAATACTGTGTTGTTTGTGGGTGTGTTGTTTTTTTGTTTGTTTGTTTTGTTTGTTTGTTTGGTTGGTTGGTTTTTTAAAGGTATCATAGGAATTGTTAAAAAATAAGGAATATCTCAAGATAAACAAAACTTTCACAGGAAAGAGAGACCATGGGAAAGTTGGACTTGTCAAGGAGAGAATCAACGTGGAAAAATGAGCTGAGGCTAGTAATATAAAATTCATCACATGGCACTAGTTCAATATAATAAAAAAGCCTTCAGTGGAGTTCAGGGCCCTAACAAGCTGACACAGGAGGCCCTGTGGGGGATTGGCGGAGGAGTTGTCACCAAGACTTTTTTAATTAAAGAGTAAAAATAAAGGCATGGACGATCTCCTGAAGCAAAACATGGTGTCTGAATCCTTGGAGCTCTTGTGAGCAATTGGTGGCATTGGCTGGGGTAGGGAAAATGCCTCCACTTTGCCTGTCTTCAGCCTGAGGGTTTTAATTTGTTCAGGGAGGTAATGGAATTAGCTGAGTTTGGAATGCTGAGAGGTTTGTCTTTGTCTCATTTCCCATTTTCCAGATGCTGCTCAGAGCTCAGAAGTTGATGCTCTAGGTACTTCTCCCCTGCGGTCATCATTGTGCCTGTGGTAGTTACACCAAGATGGAAGCTCACACTAGTCCTGATCACAGTTGTTTTTCCAGGTTGCTGTACACCATGTGCACACATAAAGCTCTGCCTTGTGTTATCCTGATTATTATAATCATGTACTTTATAAAAAAAAGAAAATTCTTCTCATTCATTGGCATAAAAATACAGTTTGTATATATAAATATTTATTTGATCTTGCTCTCCATTCCTTAAAGCCATAAGATTAGACACTGTAATTCTTCCTTTTGTAACTAGCCTGACAAGCCAAAGAGAATGATGACATTAGGTAGCCTAAGTAGAAGGCTCAAAGAAAACATCTCTAAGGGATTTATCTTCATTGATGAAAAGAAGATCAAAGTTGCTCACAGTTTTCCTTGAGATGGATTTTTTTATTATAATTTTTATTGCTGTTTTCTTTTTTTCACTTTGAACAGTAGCTCTCTAAACATGAAGCTTTGAAACATGGTTTAACCACTGGCCCATTTTTTGCAAATTACAGGTCATCTATGACTCAGAGTGCTTGGATCAACTTTGCTTTCGTCACTTCCTGCAACTTTGGTGGTTCTCAGCTGAAGATTTTAATTGTATTTTTCCAGGTCAGCTATAATGAAAACAAGGTTCCAGATTCCCCTCCCTGGCAGAGGATTTGGTGCCCTGGGCTAGTGGAAAGTGTCAGTGAGGGGGGAACTGGGTGGGGACACTGCTCTGAGTGCAGGGTTCAGGTGGGCAATGAGGCCTGACAGGAAAGGGGTAGATGACCACCTCCAAAACTGAAAACTCCGTAGGGCCAAGACCTGATGGTCTTTATAGATCACCTGAGTCTATTTAATTCAGGGGTGTGCTTGCTTTATCATTCCACAGAAAATTTCCTGACCAGCATGACCTAATTTCATAGAATCATAGAATTATAGAATGGTTTAGGTTAAAAGGGATCTTTAAAGCTCATCCAGTCCAGCTCCCCTTCAGCAGCAAGCAGGGACATCTTTAACTAGATCATGGTGCTCAGAGCCCTGTCCAACCTGACCTTGAATGTTTCCAGGGATGGGACATCTACCACCTCTCTGGGCAACCTGTTCCAGCATTTCACCATCCTCACTGTAAAAAATATCTTCCTTATATCCATTCTAAATCCACCCTCTTTTAGTTTCGTATCATTACCCCTTGCCCTGTTGCAACAGACCCTGCTGTAAAGACTGTCTCCATCTTTCTTACAGGCTCCTTTTAAGTATTGAAAGGCTGCATTTCCTCCCTACCATCTCAGGTCCTTTCCCCCTCTCACCTAGATGCACATGGAAAATTTGTTGTTCAGAAAAAGCAGCTGAGGCTGTGCAAGCACAGCCTGATAGAAAACCAAGGAAAAAGCCACTGTACATTTTAGTGATATGTTAGCTTTGCTCTTTCTAACAGGCATTTATCAATGACTAGAATACTATTGTTAACTTGCTAAATCTTCTGCAGCCAATGCCAGGAAAGAAAACACACCAAAAACCTGGAAAGAGAGGCTGAACTCCCAAGTAACTGCAGTGTCCCTGAACTAACATATGTCTTCAAAACAGAACTGAGCTCTGCTTACTCCTGAGATAGCCATCCATACTGAGGTATTAAGTTGCACTGAGGTATTAAGTTGCACAGATGGGTAAAAGTAAAATGGAAGGTTGCAAAATGAGATTTCAAATACATAAACAGATTTCTGTCGATGGCAACCTAATAAAGAAGGTAATTCTCTAAACATATTGTTCCCATTTTGTTTCTAATTACAGTGAACTACAAGGTTCGTTCTGCTCTTTAGGTGCACTTTAATTACTCTCTCAATGTTGACTTTCTGCATTATGATTCCTTTAACATGCCATAGGAAATAGACACTTAATTAACCAGATGTCACTCAATAAATCTTAACATCTACTCTCTGAATCAGAAAAGCCAATGTTAACGGGTATAAAAGGGCCAGCATTTTAGAAATAATTTACTTTTTATGTTCCTGTAGGTCTTTGTTATATTAAGGAAAATGTCTATAATGAAGGAAAATTAAACTTATGTTTGTAAGCATTTAATTTAATGAAACACAGCTCCACAAAGTAAAAACAAGATTCTAACATTATGTGAGTGTTGATGTTTCATAACATGTAGGAAAGGTACCTGACAACAGTTAGGTTAGCAGTGTGGTATGACTACAGCCTGATGTGTTGGCTTTCTTGTACTTTGCATCATCTTGTCTATACTCATTTAGTGTTGTCAGCTTTTAGGGGTTGTTTTTCTCATGTATCTCCATAAGCTCATAGTGTCTGATCTTGCCATCGTGGTACTTCAGAAACATTAGCTATAATAGTAATACACAGAACACGTAGCAAAGGGAGAGTGAGACAGATTACCAGCTGAGACCATCTCCTAGCTTTGGAGGAGTTTGGCCTCCTGAGGCTCTGCTGACTCTTCCAGAAGACATGGTTTGTGCCACACAGAATCCATAGAATCACAAAATTGTTTTGGTTGGAAGAGACCTATAAGATCATCAAGTCCCACAGTTAATCCAGCACTGCCAAATCACCGCTAAACCATGTCCGTCGGCACCACATCTACATGTTTTTTAGGTACCTACAAAGATGGTGACAAACCCTGACAGCCTGTTCCAGTTCTTGACAACCCTTTCGGTGAAGAAATTTTTTCCTAATATCCAATCTAAACTTCATCTGATGCAATTTGAGGCTATTTCCTCCTGTCCTATTGCTTGTTACTTGGGAGAAGAGACTGAGCCTTACCACACTACAAACTCCTCTCAGGTAGTTGTAGAGAGTGGTAAGGTCTCCCCTCAGACTCTTTTTCTTCAGACTTAATAACCCCAGTTCCCTCAGCTGCTCCTCATAAGACTTATCCTCTAGACCCTTCACTAGCTTTGTTGCCTATCTTTGGACATACTCCAGCACCTCAATGTCCTTCTTGTAGTGAGGGGCCCAAAACTGAACACAGTATTTGGGGTGTGGCCTCACCACAGAACGACAATTCCTTCCCTAGTCCTGCCAGTGACACTATTTCTGATACTGGCCAGGATGCTGTTGGCCTTCTTGGACACCTGGGCACACTGCTGGCTCATGTTCAGCCTGCTGCCGACCAACGCCCCCAGGTCCTTTTCTGCCAGGCAGCTTTCCAGCCACTTGGCCTTGTTGAATCTCATACCATTGACAGATAGAGCCTGTCCAGATCCCCCTGTAGAGCCTTCCTACCATCAAGTAGATCAATACTTCCACCTAACTCGGCATCATCTGCAAACTTACAAAAAACCTGCAAAAGAGTATGCCTGTCCAAGCAATGAGCAGCCAGTTTCTCCAGGAGAATGCTGTAGGAAACAGTGTTGACAGAGTTACAGAAGTCTAGGTAGACAACATCCACAGTCTTTCCCTGAACCACTAAGTGGGTCACCTTGTCATAGAGGGAGATCAGGAGATCATGATCACCATCATGGTGCATTGCATCCATCAATGCTCCACTTGAAAGTTTCTGAACATTTCCAGCAGCTTTAAAGTCAAATGAACACAACCAGGTACTCAGGTTAGTGGCAGCTTGAAATGTTTAAGTGTTTCAATATCTGGATCATCTCTTCAGATCTATTATTATGGTTGTCTAGGAAAATTGTTGGGGCTCTCCACAGTAACTTGCAGCAGTACACTCCCCTTCCCTGACCTTCTCTCCTTAGGGTCAACGTCTCGCCAGAGACTTCCTCATATCTGACCTCAGCACTTGTCCTATTTCTTAAGTATTCTTGTTTTAAATTATAGGAACCTCTTTACCACAGCCACATCTTTCTTCCTTTCTCCATTCCCCCTGTGTCAAAAGCACTTTCAGCCTTCCTTTGCAATGCCACTGAATATGGCCAGAGTCCTATAAAAGAACACAACAGGGCACGTTCTTCCATTAATAATTGCAGTGCAAAGCTCCTATTAAAATTAATGGGCACTCCATGTGCACTGGATTGTAAAAATAACCCCCCTATTCTCACATGCTATTTTAGTCTCTTTATTCTTTCTAACCAATATTTCCACTTCCATTACACCTAAGTGAATGCTGTGGGAACGCATTTTCCCCCCTGAGGTTGGTGGCATCAAAGTTGTACCTCGGTCTAAGATTCACACTGTGGCTGCTCATAGTCTCTTCTTCAAGATGGAACCAGGAACATGTTCTGAAGCTCTTGTGTAACCATGTTTTATCATTTTCCAAGAGTGATAATGTATGATAATAATACTGAATCTTTTTAGAAACCAACCCAAATGCAAAAGTATTGACATCAGGGAATACATTGTTCCTGAAAGGTAACAGTCAAAAATTAATTGCTTTTCCAGTCTTAATCTTTGCCTATTTTGATGTCCAGCCTACTTTTTGTCAGAAAAAGGACAGCTTTTTAAGGTTGGCCTCTCAGCTGCAAGGTACTTTCGTGCTAATCTGGTAAACCAACTAACTGCTAGTTCTCTTCTTGCACCTCTAGAACATATTTTTCCATAAGTTCTCTGTGCCCTGCTTGGAAATAGCAGCTGTCAATACATTTTATAGACAGTATGATTCCATCCGTGCAAAGTAAATCAAGAAAATAAGAAGCAAACAAAAGTTAATTTTGTGTGTGGTTCTTAAAGATAGCAAGTTTGATAAAGCATCCAAAACCTGATGAGAAAATATTACATAAATATCTCTTTCAAAATGTGGTTAAGATCTGGTTGTCCTCAAAGTATTTCACATGGGCATCCACAGTCTTAACATGGCCCATTTAGAAAACAAAATCCCATGCTTCAAAAAATCTTTAAAAAGTCTTTTTCTTTTCTTCTTCTTTGAAGAAAGCACTTTATGAACACTCCCATGCATCTGCAGTTAGCATGAAAGACATGAAACTTCTCATGTGATCAGTTCTGCTCTGAGTTGTCTGAAGACAGCAGTGACCAGACTGAGGGCTTAGTGAGAGGTGTTGCCAGGAGAGCCTGCAAACCTATGCTGCAGAGCTGGGGGGTTGTGGCCGCTGGTGCAGAGAGAGATAATGTGGCGTGACTCTGGCTTTGCTCTTATGCTCGCTGCTGGTGAAATGTCAGAAGATTGAAAACAAGAAAAGGAATCACAGAAGCACTGTTAAACCTGTTTTCTAGCCTCATGTAGAAGGATGAATTTCCCTGTCCTATGGCTGCACCATGGCAGAACTGTGGCCATGCAAAGCCAGAGCATCTATTGCAATTCCTCACGTGTTCCCAACTACTTCTCTGTGCAGGGGAGGCAACGGGCTGGTTTGGAACAAAGGACTGATGTGAGGCAGCATGAGCATCTGAACGCCCAAGCCCCTTCACAGTGATGTAACCCAGTAACTGACAGGAGCTCTGCTGGTGGGACTTTCAGACAGTCCCAAAGACCCTGCGGGTATCTCCTACGTGCCTACAGCAGTATGCTGGGTAGCTCTGCTAGCTGGAGCTTGCTTCTAAACATTATGTTGTAACTTTCATTTCATTTTCAGCATATAAAAAATAATTACTCCCAACTGATCAGGGCTCCCTGTTAAACTCTGGATCAGCAATACCATTTCTGGACTGGAATTTCCTACTCAAACCATGTTTCTTACTTCCGCCTGTGCCTAAGTGCTCCTAAAGGAAATAACTCTTTAGTTGCTTAATTGAGCTCTGAGTTTAGGAAGGCATTACCCATTCACAAAGCCTTCAGAGAATTCCCGTTTGTGCTAAATCGACCAGGTGACTCATCACCACCTTTTAAAGATAAAAATTCATGTAACAGTACTACAGTAATATCTTCAACCAATTAAAGTGAACAGTATCAGGCAAAATAGCCATTCAGTGATGAAATGACATTTCCCAGAAGACAATCTTTGGGGACCACACAATATCCTTCTTGTATGAGGCTACATCTTATGGCTGCATCTTTACTTGCCTCTTGAGAGTTGGACTTTTAGTAGGGGTTCCCATCTGTCTGGTTATGCTGCTGTATAACAGTAATATATTTCATCTGTGTCATCTCAGAATATGTGATGTCCCTTATAATTATTCTCTAATTATTTATGTTCCTCACTGAAATCTATTAAGTCCATCTGCAAAACAAGATTCTAAAAGCTCCTGAGCTCTTGTAGTATTCCTTTTACCTAGTAATATTCTTATCTCAGAATGGGACCTCCAATTTTCAAGAGTGCTCTGTCAGGTGCCAGAGAAAAGAAACGGAGATGTCCACCCTAAGGGAACAATCAAAAGCCATTGAACCTGGAACAAACAAAAAGACCTGAGACTTTTGGTTCCCCAGGGTTGTGTTTCTCTGATAAACAGCAATCATCCAAGCCACAAGCAGGTTTCTAGGTAACATGTGCTTCCTTGTGAATAGTCAGTTTGGTTCATTGGTTGGATGGAGACTTGCACTTGCTTGACTTGTTGAAAGTAGCTCTGCCTATTTCATATAATGGTTCATACATTTCAGCAAAAGTTAAAAAAAATCCAAACAAACAAACCTAATGAATTCAAAGAAAATCACTGAACTTAGGAACTGTGCTAAAGTTTTGCATGATAAACAGGAGTGTGGAACCATAAATTAATTAATGTGGTATTGCATTGTGTTTGCATGGCAAACTAATATGGGGAAGAGTGGGGTGGGTGTTACACTGGTGGCTTCTATAAGAAGCTTCTAGAATCTTCCCTCATGTCTGATAGAGCCAATGCCAACCAGCTGCACCCACTGATGGCCAAGAGTGAGCCCATCAGCAATGGTGGTAACACCTCTGTGATAAGGTATTTAAGAAATAGAAAAAGCTACTGCAGCTGGATAGGAGTGAGAGGAACAACTCTGCAGACATCAAGGTCACTGAAGAAGGAGAAGTAGGAGGTGCTCTAGGTATGGGAGCAGAGAGTCCTGTGAAGGCTGTGGTGAAGACCATGGTGAGACAGGCTGTGCTCCTGCAGCCCATGGAGGTTAACAGTGGAGCAAATATCTACCTGCAGCCTGTGGAAGACCCCATGCTGAAGTGGGTGGTTGTGCCCAAGGGAAACTGTGACCCTGTGGGAAGCCCATGCTGCAACAGGCTCCTGGAAGGACTTGTGACCCCATGAGGGACCCACACTGGAGCAGTCCATTCTTGAAGGACTTCAGCCTGTAGAATGGACTCATATTGGAGCAGTCTGTGAAGAACTACAGCCTGTGGGAAGGACCCACATTGCAGGATTTTGTGGAGGATGGTCTCCTGTGGGAGAGATCCCACACAGGACAGGGGAAGAGTGTGAGGAAGAAGGAGTGTCAGAGATAAAGTGGGATGAACTGACTACAGTCATCATTCCATGTCCCTCCTTGTGCTGCTGGTGGGGACAAGGGAGAGAAATTGGGGATTTCACCCCAGATGTTAAACAGTGAATCAAAAACAAAGAAGAAACTTGTATTGCCTGAGCTGACCTTGAAAGGAGTGAGCAGAGACATAATGGTTGCTTGGCCAACCATGCCATGGGGTCTTACTTCCCTCCTGAATGCCTGTTTTGGAGATACCTCTAAGCCAGAGAATGATCTGGGTGACAGTCACCAAGGTGGGGATGAAAGCTTCAAGATAGTTTATCAAATGAGATTTCAGTTCCTTTTGTTTGCCAATCCCCAAATCTCCTCTGCTTTTGTTTTCTGTTTCAAAAGGTGTATCTGACCAGTTTGGTATCTTTTGCAACACTGCAGCGAACCTTATGACTAGAGCAGGTACTAAAACCAAAGTCTTACATGTCATAGGACTGACCCAAGCTTGCCTGGGCTCAGGAGGATAGACTCCTGGGCTTGTCTTCCTCTGGCAGTGAGTATTCCCTTGGGTAAGTGAAGCCATCCAATATGGAGATGTGTCTTTCTGTCTGTGATGTTGATTTTTCTGTGACTTTTTTTTTTTTGTGGGTTTTTGTCTTGTTTCATCTTTAAGCAGAATCTGTTACAAATTACATGCATAACAGCAAATTCTATGCATCTCAGCTGTTTCCCTTTTTTTAAACAAAGGAACCTTTCCTCCATCTCTGGTAACATCTAAAATCACAGAATCTCAGGGGTTGGAAGGGACCTCCAAAGATCACTGAGTCCAACCGCCCTGCCAGAGCGGGACCAAAGCTAGGACAGATCACTTAGAAATGCATCCAGACAGGTCTTGAAACTCTCCCGAGAAGGAGACTCCACAACCTCTCTGGAGAGTCTGTTCCAGTGCTCTGTAACCCTTACAGTAAAGAGGTTCTTCCTTATGTTGAGGTGGAATTTCCTGTGCTCTAGCTTGAATACATTGCCCCTTGTCCTATCACAGGGCATAACTCAAAAAGTTGCCTTCTTGATGCCCAGCCCTCATGTATTAATAGACATTAATTAGATCCCCTCTCAGTCTTCTCCTCTCCAGACTAAAAAGCCCCAGGTGTCTCAGCCTTTCCTCATAAGGCAGGTGTTCCAGTCCCTTAATCATCCTTGTA
>JAAGNO010009422.1:21768-35165 GCA_033439905.1 Ceryle rudis | reverse complement strand
CTAAGCAAAATTTTCTTCTGTCCTCAAAATGTATTCTTAAGAGGCAAATGCCAAAGTAAGTGTAGTGTGAAGGCAAATCAAGTAAAATGCAAATGATTGTACCTATTTACCTCCAAAAGGACTGGCCATCTTGGCTGAGATAAATTGAGTAGCCCTGTCTTCCCTTAATGAACACTGGCATTAACATTAAAAGAGGAAATGCTGAAACATAATTAAGAGTTGGCATTTAGCCATCTTGCAGGGTAGAGAACAAAGGACAGGATCTACTGTCTTCTCTCGTTGGTCTGTCTGTGTTGTGCCAGTCTGAGATCTCCCTTCCAGACAGAAGGACCAGGCAAGCACAAAGATGAGCTTCAAGCTGCCCCCAAGCAAACCTGTATCTTACAAATGTTCTTCCTGCTACTGCCATCTCCCATCCAGGCCGAAAAAATCTGTCCTGCCACTTAAACCTGAGTATCAGACAGCCTTACTGGTGGCTTCAGAGCTGCCCTGAGAGTGGGAAGTCACCGGGGGGGGTGGGGGGTGAGCCTGAAAGGGAAAAATGTGTGGCACAGGCAGAGAAAAGCTGGGTGCTGCTTTTGCCATGGGAAACTGCTCGATATCTGCACACTGCCCATATCCTGAGGTAACTACGGCCATCCTTTCAGATGCTGATGACTGCATGTTTCCTTGTGGGACAACAGAGTGAGGTGAAATGCATGTCACCTCATGACTCCTGAGAAACTGTGTTATTTTGTTTCAGCATTGTGATCCACTGAGTTCAAAGCAAAATGGATTTATAATGGAGGGATATTTGTAGTGAACTGTTGCCATAAAATCTACCCTAAGGTTCGCCAGGATTGGTGTCCTGTCAGTGGTAGTCATAAAGTACATCCTGATTCTATTAAGTATAGAAGCTGTCTGTGAGCAGTTAAATGGTAGCTGTATGAATATATAAAGATGCTGTTGCTGATGTAGAGCATTTCAGTAACAGGAAATAAAGCAGTCCTTTTAATCCGTCTTCTTTGTAGGTAAATAATATGAAAATCCAGTATGTACAAGCAATCTTAAAAATTTCTGTGGCATCAGGAAGAAGCATAGTTTCACCACAAGGATGTTTGCAGGAAGGGATGAAAAAGGAACTGTGAAAAGGAGGAAGTGTAAAGGAGCTGTGCAGAATGGCTATCCACAGCTCCAGCGAGTCGATAGTGGTAGATGTTCACAACCCCCATAGCCCAAATTGCTGCCTCACAACCACCTCTAAGGAGCATGCTCCATGTCAAAAATGGAAGCTGAATTGCATTGCAGGGACGCAATATCCTTACTCTTCAGAAGCAGGAGGCACCTCCAAGGTGTGCAGCCACAGAACCATCAGCTCTGGTCAAGACATCACTGATGATGTATCTGGGGCAATGTCAGAGTCGGTATGGCTTGCAAGACCCTTGCAGGAGATGAGGGAATATCTGTGGGACTAAGTTGTGTCAAGCTGCATCCACCCACAACTGCAATGTTTACAATAGCCAAGCTGGCTGTTCTAAAGCTAGCTCAGGCCTGCCTGTTTGAACTTCAGAACAGAAATAGCCCTCAGGCAGCTCTACTTTAAAGTATTTATCTGTCAGTGTTTTCCAGGTCATAATCATAGAGCAGTGTGAATAGGAGATCTACTGTGTTGGCTAAATGATCCTCCACATTACTGTCCCCCATTTCATTTTTGTGCTTTGTAACTTGGCACTACTGCATGTTGTAAGCTGAAAAGAACAACTTTGATGTGAAGACCAAACAGTGGTACAAACCATGGATAGTTTTCTGTAAGAGAGGCAATATCTGTTTTTTGAATGGACAAGCAAAGCAGTGCAGTAACCCTTACCTACTGTCTAGGGGTAAATAGTGTCCATCTTCTGAGACATTAGTCCCTTTCACAGAAGACCACCCTCACCATCACACTATGCTCTCTCCATGGCAGTCTCAACAGAAAGAAACAGTAAGGCTGGAATCAAAACCCAACCCCAACCCCTAACTCAGTGAGAACCGAGTAGGAGTAAGAGGGGAAATATAGGGCTGTGCTGGTAAAACTAGACAATGTCCTGGTCAGGGTGGTGAGGCTGTGCTGCTGTTCTGCAGCCTCCAATATGGGTAACAGGCAGAAATGTGGCGTTTTGAAGCCCAGGCAGGACAAAAGGTCTAGTTTCTGTGATATTTGGCTGAAGCTGTTCAGTACGTTCATCAGTGGTCTGGACAGTGATACAGAAAAACCCTTGTTCAGAAAATTTGCAGATTACCCTAAATGAAGAGGAGTGGCCTATGCAGGAAATGGCAGCACTTCAGTCCAGAAGCCCTTGAGGCTCAGACACTTCAGCGTGTCAAAACAGAAGACAATAGAGATTCAAGCCACCAGTCACCCCAAGGGGCTTATCCAGAAGAAACACAGGGTTTTTCTACTGGTCAGGACAACCAGAAGCATGGCAGAGCTGGGGAGTGACAGGCTGGGTCACAACTCTGCTGAAGAGGACCCAGGCCTCAGTGGGCTGCAGGTTGGGGCAGCCAGAAACACTCACTGTGACTAAGGCCAGACACCCACTCAGCTGCATTAGAAGAATCAAGACTTTCGATCAAGGGACAATTTTATTCCCCTCTACTCAGTGTTGGTGAGATCTCACCCCAGACAGAGCCCAGAGACAGAGGGATTTAGAAATGCTGTCCAGAGGAAGACAACCAGGATGGACATGACCACCAAGGAGAGTCTTGAGGAGCTGACTTTCAATGACATGAAAAGGGGGCAAAAGCATGATCACCTACACCTACCCAAAGGGGACTTAGGAAGATGACAGAGCCAAACTCTTCCTAGCAGTAGATGATACAGAAAAGGGAAATGGCTGCAAACTGCACTTTGGAAAGGTCAGGGTGGATGTTAGGAAAATTTCTTTGCTAGGTGAAGGGTTCAATGCAGAAGGCTTTCCAGGCAGGCTGGAAATCCTCCTTGGAGGTTTTCAGGACTGAAAGGAGTCAGAGATAGTGTGTGAGTAAAATGTCATAACAAGCAGGTCTATTGACAAAAAAGTATAAGAGTAAGCTATTAGTGCTACTTCTTAAAATTCAGCTATGGAAAGCAGTTGTACTCAAAATTATTTTGTATGGTTCCGCAAATGCACAGCAGGGGTGCTGTATTCTAGGAAGAACATGTGCAAGGGGCAGACTGCCACATCAAGCAAGGTGGTCTTGGTGCTGTGCAGAAGTGAACTGCCAGCTCCATGTGGGCCTCTTTTCCTCCTGCTCATGGAGAAGGACAAAAAGCTGCCTGAGACAAGGAGAAAAGGGTATCTTTAATGAGATTAGGGCTTGACTTGAGCTGCAAGATTTTTAATGAGGCAATGAGCTAATGGTTCCCTCCTTCCATTGAGAAACAAGAAAGCCTTGTTGGCCATTCAACAGCACTTCACATTCCCACCACCTTTCTGCAACCTGGACAAAGGTTTGATTTCCGTGGGACACAAGGAACAAGCAAAACTTCTGTGCTTCTCCTTGTGCCCTGCAGCAATCAAATCTCTGCCCAGATGCACTGAAGCAGCAAAGCCAGGGACCCACACCAGGTCCAGTGCACATCATGCCCCAGGAAGGTCAACATCCTGTCCAGGGACATTCTCCCATAGTCTGAGGATCACTGCTGAAAGATGTCTCAGTAACCCAGGGAGGTCATTGCCCACTCCTCATTTCTGAAACCTCTTCTTCCATCCCGATGAGAAGTTTAAAACATAAAGAGTAAGCTTTGAGTGCCAATTTATGTCTTTCTAGGGTTATCACTGTGCAAGCACAGCATCCTACTGGAGCAAGGGTGTGAAGCAAGCACTGCATCCTACCTGGGCTGTGAACAAACAGAAGAGATGAGTTTCCATTTGAAAAATACATCCATTTGCTGGTGTTTTTATATTTTTCTAACTGGGGGAGCAAATTGCCCATTACTGTGTGTTCTCCATGTCCCCAGGCTCACATATACTTTCCAGCAGCTCCCCTCAGCATTCCACATTATAAAATCAAGTTTTTATTTAAGTAAGAAGAGGATATTTATTTCTTAATTTTTTAATAATGTCTTTTATGATTTGTTACAGCTCTCAGTGTTGTATTATTTATTTATTGTGCCTATAGGGTGCCCTGCCATATGGTAATAGAGGAGCTACAGGAATTAGAGACCTCAGCAAAACCAAGTTCAATAATTTTGCTACACTGTAGGAATAGGTCCAAAATTAACAAAGGAGCAAAACTGCAATGAAAGGACAATACCATAATGTCTTTGCTTCCAAGTTTTTATGAATCCAGTGGAAGTGAGTTAAAAATCCCAGAAAAATCAATCATTACTGAAAGCAAAAATTAGAAATGGATCTTAATATATCTCCCAAGGTGTTTCACAGCTGAGTTATTTTCTATGGAGCTCTTATAAGTTAATTGTAAATTTGTAGGGACCTCAGTTAAAGAAATATAAAATTTTTCTTTTCCTTCCTTCCTTGCCTTCACCCTGAAAAGATGATTCCCTTTCAAAATATACTCAGAAGTCTTCAGCTCAGAAAAAAGAGGATCAATTTAGTCTGTAAAACATCTGCATTCATTAGGTGATATCTCAACCCATTTCATTCCATGGCAAAACTCTCATGGACTTCAGTTGGCTAGGGTTTACTTTAAGAAGGTGAGTTAATTTATGGCTTAAATCTTAAAGCCTGAAAAGCGGGAGTCTTGGGCTTTGTCTCCACTGTGTGCTAGCCCTCAGGGAAGCCATGGTTATATCTGTTGAGGCACCGTGGCTACAGCATGCCTGCATCCATGGCTAAAGTAAACCCCACTGGAAGCCCAGGACCACAGCCCCTAATTTTCATGGGTATGGTGTCACGGATTGTGCTCTTGGCTGGTGGGGCATGGAATAAAGCCAGACGTAGTGTGTGTTTACTCGTGACAACCATCCAAATCCCCCTCTGATATCTTTCATGGTACAGCTGGAGGTACTGGGAATCAACAACTTACTGACTGTTTACCTTGGGAAATATTAGCAAAGATGATTCAGGTAGATCTGCTTCAAGTTTCTCATGGTTTGACCACTCAGTTTATAAACTTCAGTTCCTCCATCTCTACAAAACCCCATGCTTTATTCCCTTCTCTCAAGATCATGTTGGAGAAATGTCTGACTGAAGGATCTTATCTTCCTGTTGCTTCTTCCCCAACTCCAGAAACACTCCTGTCTTCCAAAGGTGCATCCTTTTTCAGGGCTATTTGCCTGCTGCTGTGAATCCTGTCACCATCTGTGAGTAGTGTCTCAGCTGCCAGGCCAGCCTTCGATGAATGTCATACTGTGGCACTCAGCCCTTTATCCCACCACAAAGTTTCTGCCTGCTGGACTTCTCTAAAGGAGTCTTCACAAAAGACATTTTATCTCCTGACTATCGAGATATTTGGGGTTGTGGTGGGAAGGTGGGTGACTGCTGAGACAGCAGCAGAGGCGATCATGCTGTGCCTTTGCTTGCTGCAGCCTTCTGAGGTGATGTGCTGCTTCAGACACTAGGATGAGAGGATGACAAAATATTTTTGGGTTGTTTTTTTTTTCTTTCTGGAGCTGATGAAATGGCAAGTGACTAGGCAGGAAGCACAAAATCCAGCAGTGAAAGACTCATGAATCTCAGATCTTATCTGGAATAGTTACAGAGGGAAAAATGCCATTTTATTGCCCTGCAGGAATGGCTGTCTGAATCATACCTAAGAGGATCTTCCAAGAATGCAGTCTGTGGATCACAGGTTTCTTCATATGGGGCATCCTTGACACACAGTGTAACTGTCACTGAACTTCAGCATTAGGGGTCTGGTTTTGTCTCATATGGAATAAAAATTCACCAGTTTTAATTGAGTGTGGCCTGTAGGCAAAGCAAAGAAATCTAAGTAATGCTCTTCATATGGCAACTCACTGTTTGACATCAGGCAGCCAAGAATTATTAGAGCCAACCACATCTGGCTCTATTCTAGCCAACTGAAAGCATTTCAGCTCATGGAAGTTAGAGCTGAGTCTTCAGTGGGGAGAGTTTGATCCTGGCTCCCTTCAGAGGGAACACTGACTGTTTGGACTATCAGAGCTTCTCAGGACTAAGGTAAAACATGTCCTCCACCTGGGACAGAGCAGTGCCACCATTTCTATTCAGACACTAGAATTTGGTCTGGAATTGGAAAGCCTGCTTTGTGGTGAAGGCTTCCCAGCAGACCACTGGATGGTGAGCTACTCTGGCAGCTGGCTTTAGCACAAAGGCTTGCTCTATCCCTGGCAGTGTCACTTGAGCTCCATCCCAAGCCAGCAAGGCTTGCTTTCTGACACTGCATTCTGACACTGCAGTTCTCTGATACATTCCCAGTCTGGATTTCGGCACTAAATGATGCCACTCCAACTGAATGAGAGGCTATATCATGTGTACTTTGCTGTAGCTGCTTTCTTCTGGCAGGTGAGTATTCTGGTGCTTTCTCACCTGATCTCCATTGCACCATGACACAGCGGTATAAGAAATATCCTCCTGGGTCCAAGAGACAATTCATTCCTCCCCATATTCTGTCTTTTGTGGCACAAACATAGAGGTTGTGTAGCTTGTGAGCCTGGCCGTGACCTGCCTGGCCAACACCTATATCTGTGTGCATCTTTCCACACACTGTCCCAGCACCCAGAGCTGTGGTGGTAGGGACACTGGAGGGTACCTCCCCATACAGCTCTCCTAGCAGTTCTGTGACAATCTGTTGTCCCCTAATTTGCCCAAACCCACATGGACCCCACCAGCACTGTCCACTCCTGTCACCTCTTGTAGCAACAAATTCCACTGTCAACTGTATAGAGAAATAATTTCTTTCACTTGCTTTAAACTGTACTGGTTCTAGAATTATGAGATTTAGTGAATAACAATTCTGAAGTCACCTTATTACTGCCTGCACAATTTTGTAAAGGACACTGGTTCTTTCCATGACTGTGAGGCAAACATCTTGAAGGAACACTGAAGATTTCCATTCTTTTTGTTGCTTAGGAGAGCTGGAAATCAAAGACGTCACTGCTCTTTTAAGAGAATAGCACGTGTTTTAGGCCTGGTTTTTGATGATGAGTGTTATTTTCAGAAGGTTAGCTGATGAGCTTCTCACAGGTACTTCTACAATTAGCAGCTGTGTCTGAGGGATAGAAATTTGCTACTTCCCTAGCTTATGTGCTTGTGAAAATACTGCCAGGCACACAGCTGCAATCATTAGAGCCCAAATGCCTCTGAAAATTCATAGGTCAGTTTTGAAAGCTACCCATGGCTGCTTTAAGCTGCATAAATACTTTTCAAGTAAACAGTGACTCAATGTGGTTTTGAATTAACCATTTAGAGACTATTCTCATTAGCACTCCCCTTGTCATTTAGCCCTGATGTGTCACACAGCTTGCTGAAAAGTACAGTTTTGATGCTGATCTTCAGGAAGTCTCGCTAACGATATGATATCATCACTAACTAGTGTTTACTGAGACACACTGAAGTAGACTGGAAATCTTTAGCAATCTGCCCCAAAAATCTGTGTACCAGTTTCTCTTCTGGAAACCAGAGCCAATAAAGCAGGCTGACCCCAAAGGGACTGCATGCATATTAATTGGCCCAAGTTTGCAAGGTGCTCAGAGATAAAAATTGTTATGAAGACTCTGGGAATGAAGCCAAAACGTGACTCCCTGCTGGACCCCAGAGTATTTTTGTGTTCATCTACCAAAGTAATGATCTTTATATTCTCTTAAATCTGTTGGCTGCCTGTGTTGCTTTGTTTCATCTTAGTTGTTGGAAAACAATTTGCTCAAGGCATTGATTCGGCAATAAATGAACTATTTTAAACAAAAAAAACATGGCACACCCAGTAGGTCAACTGACCCTTAGCCCTGAACAGAAAATTGAGAAGTGCATTACTATTCAGTTTGTGAGGCAACAGGCAACTCTACTCCTTTGCATCTTCATGTGGTACTGCTGATGTTACTCTTGGCTAAGCTATTATTGTGCTGCAGTGATTCAGACTATAAATAACTTGTAGGCTTCTTCTCCTGAAGCATGTTAATAGGTTAAGTTCACTTTACAATTGCTAATTTTATATTATTTCAAAGGATGATTACATATTTATGTATTATTTATCACATAAATCTAGCATGATACATTATTTACAGCAGTATGAACAGTACTTAATATTTATTATGCTACAGTGTTAGTACATATTATTTCAAGCGAGACTTTTTCCAGTGTTCGTTGTTGATTCCAGTTGTTGACTTGAATATTCTGCAGAGGACAGTACTGCCCTGTGGGCTGAGACTCCAAGAAATGTTGCTCACTTTTTCCTTAGTATTATTTTATAACTTAGGTACAAATTGTGGTTAACTCTGCCTGGATATAAAATCACAGAAAGAGGGATGTGAGGTACCTGATTTTCCCATTTATATGGTGGAGTTGTACAGAGACCCACAGTTGCAGTTTTTCTTTGCTTGCAAGCCTGGATGGACACACAGGCTGCTGAAACTGCTGCAGATGTCCAGGGAGATGTGGACATGGTCATTGCCTCTGTTTTGCTCCAAGAGAAGCTAGAATCATGGGAAAACTATTGCACAAGCCCCAACTGACCCTAGACACTGGCTGGTATCACTGAGTGGGTTAGGGAGGTGGTTTCTTGAAATCACATTGCTATGGCAGCAAAATCTATAGCTTATTGGTGGTAAGACCTTTACAAAAAGGCCTTGCTGGAATAAATTGCTTTACTGTGGAACAAAGCTCCAGTAACAAAGGCACTTCCATTTCTCTGTGGCTTAACCTCACTGACAGACCTCTTCTTATGGAGAAACAGAGTCTGATTGGTCTCTGAGAAGATCAGCTCTGAGGTAGATCAGAAATAAACCTTGAGTGACTCTGAAAAGCTTGAAGGCACCTTCTAGCAAAATAGGAACCCAACCTGAGCATGTTTCAAAACAGTGGTTGTTTTAACCACAGACCCATCCCTTTTTGGGAGTGCTGGCAAGCTTCTCCCTTAAAGCATGGGGTAGAGGTTCTTTTGAACAGCATCCAGCTTGAGTTGTCTTCAACACCTTTCGTCTGTTCCCACAGTGACCAATGCACTGGCAGTCCTCCTTTTCATACCTAAGGCCGAGCCTGAGGATCTGCTTTACTTACATGTAGGTGGCCTTATTCAAGAAATATCTGACGTGATGTATGTCTCTCTCCTTCCAGCTCCTCCATCCTGGTCCACGTTTCTCCAGGCTGCCATGCTTGGCCTGACCTCTTGTTGCAAGAGGCTCTGAAGTTCATTGTGAGACCTCCTTCACTCACTGCTCACTATTCACCATGCATTTCTTAATAATGGTAAGTGCTGAGGACACGTAAATTTTCAAAAGAATAGATTAGGAGCTCCTTATCCTAACTAACTTTTAACGGAAGCACTGTTTCAGGCTAGTTTCAGATATCATCTGAGGCTCCAAAGACTTGAGTAGCCTAAGCTGTTTTGCTTATCGCTGTATCAAACCGTGTTGCACTGCTCATCTCCCTTTATGTCTGTGGGGTGTGAGATTTGTGTCCTGTTTTCTCCAGCTACTCTGTCTTTTTGTCTTTGGTCCCACATATGCTTTGAAATTGACTCTCTATAACCAGACCTCTTCTGTGTGCTATCTTGCTTCCCCTCTTCTGGTCTTTGCAGCTTGCCAGATTATTCACCCTCTTTTGGTTTCTCTGTCTGCACCTGGTACAATAACACTGCCTCTGTTGGAAAAGCTGTTGTGCATCCTGGTTGGCCTTCATCCTTCCCCTGACTCATTCCTAGTAACTGTGGTGGAAAAACAGTTGTTTATCTCAGTTAAATTTTGATTGGTAATTAGCACCTACCTGCCACTATTATTCAGTTTACCTCCAGTGTCCCCTTCACCTGTTTGCTATACTATTTTTTCACCTGGTTTGCATGAGAACCATCTCACTACATCTCTATCCAGCCAGCTCCACCATATATTTGGTTCCTGTCAGAGAGAGCAAATAGAGAGCTGTTTATTCTCAGGTAGTATTTGAATTTGGAGCTTCAACTATTCCAGTAACACTCAGAATATGGTGAGAGTCACCTTCTCAAAATATATCTCGGACCCTCCACATGTCTGTATCCTTCTATACCGTAAAATGGAAGTCTACCCATTAGCACACTGTTGATCTACACCCAGCCTCTCCAGCTGAACAAAAGCTTTTCAGACATACCTCAAATCTCCAGCTGTAGCAGGGGTCAAGGACAAAGGATGTTCTGGTATAGCTTTCCTTAAGACAACATCTAGCTTCCTTGCAAGTCCTGCCAAACAGACTATGCAGTGGATAGCTGGACTTCAGACATGATTCCTTCCTTCTGTTTTGCAGACCGGGGTTGTGAGATCTACTTCTAGAGTTTCACTGAACCATTCACTTGCAATTTCCCCGAGGCAATGAGATGGGAGATAAGGGCTTGCTCTTCTCTGAGGGGGCATGTAGTTCCCTAGAAGCAATGGACCAGTCTTTGAAGAGGCCCATCTGGAACAGCCAGGTGACTGGAAGTCCCCTAGAAATGAGGTCAGCACATGAACCCTCATGGTTTTTAGGTGGCAATAAAGTACAACATGGGGATCTTCCAGTACTCTCATGGCAAAGAAGGTGCAACAAATTAAAGTTGATGTAATTTGTGTGAAAGACAATACAGAATAACACCACAGTATGTACAGCCTCTGAGAAAAACAATAGTAAAAGACTGCTCAATTCACAAAGCTGTGCCTCACCACCCAGCAAGAATACATTTAAATGGGAGGTGTCCCTGCCCATGGTAGGGGGTTCGGAACTAGACAATCTTTAAGGTCCCCTTCAACCCAAATGATTCTATGATTCTATGAAATACCGTTAGCTGGGCACACATGGAGAGCTTCTTGTCCTGAATTGAGTTAGAACTGAACTAATTCTGTTCAGTGATTTTACTTTTCATCTCAGTCTTTTCTAACTAACTGCACTGTCTGAAGCTAATGGCAGATTTTCGCAGACAGTGTCTGCTTCTAGCAGTGACAATGCTCCATGTTTAGAGTTACTACCAAGGATTGGTGCACAGACCAAGGTCACTGTTAAATCTTGTGTACCACATTAAGGGGGTGCAGAGAGTAAAAGGCAGCGCCTGTGGGAAGGAGCAGACAGGACAAGTGACCATAAGCTGGCCAATGAAAGATTCCATCCCATATATGTCATACGGAGTATAGAGCTGAGGGATCAAGAGGGTCAAGCTCTCTTCTCCTTCAGTGGCCAGTATCTAAGGAGAACTCCATCTGTTTTGCCTTCAATCCCAATCCATGTGTTCCTGAATCTAGTTCCAGAATCCAGCTCCTGAATATGTTTTCCATTGGCCACTGAGTCCAGTCTGGGACTTCTCCAGAGTCTGCCAGACAGCATCAGTGGTGATAGTGATGTAATTTCCATCAGGGGGTTTGTGTTTGATACCAGTTTTGTATATATTTGTATATATTCCATTTTATTATTGTTATCTTCATTAAAGCTGTTTTAATTTTCCATTTTAATTGATAAGTGTCTCTCCCTTATTCCCTTTCTCTTCCCCTTTGGGGAGGGAAATGGGTTAAAAGAGAATGTTATGGTCTATGGTCTAGGGGACAGCCCAGACCCTGAACCTTCAGATTTTGCCAACGTGTGCAACAAGTCTTGTCAACCTACAACCATATAACAACATCAGTGATAATGGCTTTAAAATACAGTGGTTCAGCTGGTGGAGTAGTCTTCTGTATGGAGGTGCTTGTTTTAGTTCAGCACCTACTTTAGTTTAGGTATGTAGTCTTTACAATCCCAGGGAGTAACAAACATCTGGAGGAAAGTACTTAAAACTGCTCCACAAAGATCTGTGAGAGTATATCCTAATTTCATCTTAAATCTAGACTAAATGGGAGCACCTGATATGAGGTGCAGTGACTGCAGAGAGGTTTGCAGCAGTTAAGACAGTTCACTGTAATCTCAGTAAATGTTAAGAAAAGTCCAGGATACAACTATAAAGTCTTTGACATGCCTAGCCAGTGGCTCATGTGTGCTGTTTGTTAGTAATAACATACATGAGAGCAGTGTAAAAAGGAAGGTGCAAACTCCAGCTCTTCAGCTGTGCCTGCTTTCTTCAACTCCATCAGCTTGCTGAAAAGGTGCTACTTCCCCCTTCAAAAGTGTTTGTACCGCATCTTTAAATTGATCACAACATTGCTTTAAATTGTTGGCATCTTCTGTTTTGAATGCGATATACTACCTTATTCTCCCAGCGTGTTTCAGCTGCTGTTAGATAGTTACCTGGGTTAAATTCTGGCTGTAATCTGGAGATAAGTGATCTGTGTCCTACGCACAGCCTGTCAAACTATCAAAAATGTTTTGGTGAAGCAGGTTTCTTAGATAACTTGGTGCTGTGGACAAGGAACCAATGACTCATAGGTCAAGTGGAGAGTATGACATTTCTGCAAATCTGTGGGTTTTATTTCTCGATTGTTGTACTGCTGGATTTTCTTGAAATCTTTGTTGCTTCTCTGCTCAGTAACCTCCTATCTTCCTTCATGGGTTGTATGTCTCCCAGACATTCCTGAGGAAATGTAAACGCCTGCGCAGAGATGGAACAGTTCTGAGCATGGCAAATCAGGGCTGGGAAGAAGACGCTACCAACCCAAAGTGCTCCTAGCTGATGCTGAGGAGATCTTCTCAGCTATATTCTGCTCTCAAACAAAGCTTGTTGATGTTTACGCTTGCTGCTGTGTTTATAAAGTCTGTAACTCTGAAGCTGACATCCACCACTGACTTTATTGGTAGTTACGTTTTGTCTAGGTTGTTAGCAGATTATGGCAAAACTGCCCTGGAAGGACATTACCATCACTTTCAGAGGACCTTCACCAAGGATAAGTGACCATCAAAAGTACATTGAAAACTCCAACAACCTTGTTAAAAAATCTAAAATACCATTAAAAATAAATATCATTATTGGGCTGCATCAAAAGAAGTGTGGCCAGCAGATAGAGAGAGGTGATTCTGCCGCTCTACTCTACTCTGGTCAGACCTCACCTGGAATGCTGCATCCAGCTCTGGAGCCCTCAGCACAGGAACGACATGGCCCTGATGGAGCGGGTCCAGAGGAGGGCCACAAAGATGATTGGGGGCTGGAGCACCTCTCCTACGAGGACAGGCTGAGGAAGCTGGGACTGTTCAACCTTGAGAAGGCTCTGGGGAGACCTAATAGCCACCTTGCAGTACCTGAAGGGAGCTAATAAAAAGACTGGAGAGGGCCTGTTTACAAAGGCCTGAAGTGAAAGGACGAGGGGATAATGGTTTTAAATTAAAAAGGAGTGGATTTAGATTAGAAATAAGGAGGAAGTTCTTTACCACGAGAGTGGTGGAGCA
>JAAGNO010009422.1:0-16306 GCA_033439905.1 Ceryle rudis | reverse complement strand
ATCAGCCTTGCTACTTGAAATATTTATACATTATAGTTAAAAGAAACAGTTGTGGGTTGTTTGTTTTTTGTCTGTTGTTTTTTTTTTTTTTTTTTTTTGACTTGCCAGGCCATACCTAGTAAAAAAAAAATCTCAGAAAATTCAAGTTAACATATCTTAAATAATACTATTTAGAATTAAATATGAATAGAAATTAATGATAAAAGTATAAATCATACACATATGCATATATTTATACAAACCATAGAACATTACCTTAGAAACAACAACACCTACAACAATGAGCAAATGTTCCCCTCAACACTGGTGATTAACCATCTGCATTTCACTGTCAACTATTTTATCCATTGAAACTTTAATTCAATGTCAGTTTGTACGTTACCAGCCTGACACAAACATCTGGATAGTGTGTTCATTCTACTCATTACTGGCTTTTGATTGAAGCCATATATGGTGGTGATCCATGGCTCTGTGCAGTAATAGGTTTGTGGTGATTGAGACACATCAGAAGGGAAATGACAGATCTGGGGCTCAGACAGAAACACCGTAAGGTCAGCTGGACTGTGTGTACACAGTGATTCAAATGAACCTGCTTTAACAAGGCAGACTTGCTCCCTCCAGCGTACTTGCACACTGACATTGGGATGCATGATGAAGCTGAGATGTGATATGGTCTGGGGAGCTGGCTCATGGGCCCTGTACTTCCTGGGCACCAGATTGTGCCCCTCTGTCCATCTAGAAGTTGAAAATTAAGTAGTGCTTCTGAAAAAGTTATCTGTGTGAGGTCTGCAAAAGTCCTTTCCCTGTGATAGCATTCTACTGTCATTCTCATTGGGATTACCCCTGCTTCCAGCAGCTCTCACTTCACCTCCCTGCAAGAATGTAACAGCTGATGCTCAGAGACAAACACCTGGCTAGGAATATGGCATCTCACAGGGAATCTTCCTCACCCTGTCGTGTAAAAACCAGTGTATCGGGCAAACAGTCAGTCCTTCTAAAACCTCCTTCTGGGCTTCGCTGATTCACAACAGCCACTGCATGATTAAAAATGGTAGCCTGAGTGATATGCATGCTGCAACGCTGTCTAAAAATCCATAAAGTGACAATCACATCTAAAGACCATGGGCTACATTTTGCATTTCATCTCCCACAGTGCAAGTCCTTAACTTCATGGGTAGCCAAATGTCATATCTCCTCCTGTGCCTGTTGCAGATAAGGCAAAATGTGAGAGGAAAACTTCCCTGCTTAAGATACCTTGTAACTGAAGGAAAGTAATATTGGGCTGAAGGCCAGAATTTCCAAGAGTATCCCCTCCAAAGATTGTTGCTAATATTTCCACAAAGCACCACTGTCATTACTGATCTAGGCTTTACATTCTTCTGCCAGGGAAGAGAACCCGGGTCTCTAAAGTGACATATTGAAGTCAATTCCCTCTGCATAGCAAATTTAAATTCCCAATTACATGATCTGCAACCCCAAATCTAATCCCAAAATCAAGAATATAAGCAAGTTATCCTGACACCAAACATTACACATGGCTCTTTCACAGCTGATTTACCCCTAGGATGCAGCATATGTTCTGCAAGTCTCTATGAAGTACACTGTGGACTGCATAACCACCTAGGTGCAACTCCAAGTGGTGTGCTTCTGAAGTGTCAAAGTCCATTACTTCCATCAGCTGAAGGAGAACTCCATGGGCCTCAGAAATTAAATTATTGGTTTTTTTCACCAGAGGAATAATCCCTAACTTGGAGTGAAACCTCTTAAATTCTGTATTTAGACTGAAAACTTAATTCAGCAGAGCTGTCACACCAAATCTCCTGGGCCTGGGGCATCTACACAGACAGTCTGCACTCTGGATGCCCACCAATTTCATCTGCAGCTTCTCAAGATGAGGGGCACCAATCAGGGCACTCTGTCAAGCCCTTTTGCTGGAACTAGGGTCGCAGAGGTTCATGTCTTTCACTGTTCTTCAGCTGGCACCAACTGTTTCTTAAAGTTAGAGGTAAAAATAATCAACAAGAACACAGCAGGTGTAAATGTAGTGCAAAGTTTCTGCAGGTACATGACTTACCTTAATTTGCACCAGACACTTGGAGCTGTAGGAAGTTTGGCAGACCTCCCTTCAGATAAGTGAAGGCAGCATGCAGCTACTTGTTTGGGTCTGAGAACCATAAAGCACTGAGGGACGGTCTGACATTATATATCCCCAAATCCTCAGTGACAGAGTAGTCCAGTGTGAGTTAAATGGAGAGTGTCAGCCAAGAGACTCAGCTTTGATAACAAATTTTATTGTTTTCATGGATCAAAAATAAATTAGACTTTACAATGCACCCATTAATGTAACTTTAATGCAGTTTTTGTACATTAATTCTCTCCAGGTCCAGTCCTTGTCATTAGTATTGTGTATTGGCAAACAAAGAAAGATTTCTTAGAAGAGAACCTTGCCAGCCAAGGAAAATATTTGACTTGTCTTGGTGCTGCCAAGCAGTTTTATTTGTATTTTTCAAGGACATTTCAACAAACAAAAGTATAACTCTGCAAATTTTACAGCCAGTGTCCCTGCTTGCAGTCGTACACTGCACCCATTAGTTTCAATGTCTGTAATTTGATATTTCAGGGAATATATGGAAGATAAATAGCTCCTCATTTTCATTGATGAGTTTCAAACACTGATCAGTGAAAGGTTCACAGAAACAGCTTTCCCTGTGCTTTGTTTTGCCTAGTGCCAGATTTTGTCTGAGAACCTTTTTCAGCTTATCACACACACTGGTGTTTATAACACCTGTATTGGCACAGACAAGATACAGGGAGCATTTCAGAGTTGTAGGATGTTTTAGTGTACGATACTTGTACCTCTCACAAATTCAGAGTCTGGGCTTCTGGGACCTGATTACAGGAGAAGATTAAAAATTCTGTGTTCCACGCACATGTTCGGGAGCAATGGATGGCACCTGCAAGACTGAACCAGCACACATCTGCTCGGAAAGGATTAAAATATCCCCCAGCTAAAAGGTCATCATCACTGGTTACAAGAGGAAAACTTAGGAAATGCTATGTATGGCCACATTCACATATATATTTATATACACATATATATATAGACACATATGCCTATATGTGTGTATGTATGTGTGTTTATGAAGTCATAAGTTTAAGAAATACTTCAATGAGACAGGGAAGTGAGGTACTTTCTTCATTTTTGACATCTAGGAGCTGGAAGAGGCACCCAGTTTGTCTGCATCAGGTCATGGGGAGAAACAGACAACCCTGGTGAGACTCAGCACATGCAGCAGGACAAGAGGTGCAAAAAAAATTGTGAGGTTCGATGGGTAGAATGGGTGACATGGGTAAGAGTCATGGAAGAAGTGGGAAGGCTGATGCCCAGTCCCGCTCTGTAAAGGTCGTTTGTGACTATTGCACAATTTTTTAATCACTATTTGTGACTAGTTACATAAGAGTGACAGAAGAGGAATAAGAATACAAAATGTTCTTATTACAGACCATGCCTTCCCCGCACAGTGTTCATTATGGTCATGCCCTCTCCTTAACCTTTGGCCAAAATGAGCCTAGGCTCTAGTAGGTAAGGCTCACTTCTCAAAAGGCAGAAGTGGAAATTGTAAGTGGGTGTGGGGGAAAGAACTAATCACTCTACTAAGACAGAGAAGATAAAGGAACAATTCCTACCTCTAACTGTTTTATGAAGTAGAAGCTGCCTTTATGTGTATGTGGAAACAACCTCTATAGTTTTAGGTCAGAAGTTGGGAGAAAATATACTGGATATGGTCCCTGGAGGTCAAAGGGGATGTGTTACTGCAAGGACCATCTGAAAAACCACCATGGCCTTGTTCAAAGCAGGGTTAGCTTCAAAGTTAAATCCAATTAACTAGAACCTGTGACAGAAGAGATGGTTTTCTACAGATGCAGAACTTCTAGGAGGATTTTAAGGTTAAAAACATTAAAAGGTAAGTTAGGACAACAATCACTGAGGTGAATCTGAATGCCATCTCCCATTACCAGGAGAAAATAAAATATCTTTGTGTCATAAACATGTTATTATCATTCTTACATTCACTCCACTTTGGAAACACTGGTCCAATTGCTGCTTATCTTGCTCAGGCATGTGAACTCCTCTCACAAGAACATTAAGTTCTTAATGAGTTAAATGAGAGTACAGCAAATGAGACAGTCCCCACAGAGCTGATGGTTTCTACCTGAGGGTTCAGGTAGAGTTAACTTTATTCTGTTTAGCAAGGACAGGGTGGTAAGCAGAGATCAGAAGGGACACATGTGAAAGAGACAGAACTGAGTGCTCAAAGCTCAGGAAATTGAGGCTGAAGGTAGGTGATGGTGGAGGTGGACAAAACAGTGAGGCAGGTATCGCCAGTGCAGACTCCTCAGAGCACACTGGCCAACAAGTATTTAACAGACACATGCTGGAGTATGTTACTTTTGTCTCTTGGTTCAGACAACTTCTGTTACTCCCTCACGTACAACTTCTGTAACTGTCCTGACAGTGAGATGTCCCAGATGGATGGGATGACAGATGTAGGGGTGATGAAGGTCATGCTGCAATGGCCAAACATAAATTTGCCCTGGAATAAGGTTCAGGAGTAGGTGCATAGGACCACATTTAGTTCTCCTGTCCTTGGATAACTCAACTGTCATGCTCTTTGTTAAAGGGTCCTGCTGCTGTAGATCGTGCCTGGGACCACCATATCCTATGATGTAGCCAGGTGACTGGAGGAGTGGTGATAGGGGCTACCAGGTTTCTGACTCTTGAAGAATCTCTGTGGTGCCCCAGTGATGAACAGACTGAACACTTCTAATCAACAGCAAACAAAGAAACTGAAGGTGACATAGTGCTGGACCTGAGAGAAGGGAGATTAGTTTGCATGTTTAATCAATTATTTCCCAATGTCACTTCACTGGAAGCAAGCTGGTCAAGAGAAATCCTGTCAGGGTCATCAGACTGACTGCTGAGGCAAAGAATTCACTTGTTAAAAGCTTCAGCAGATTAAATAGATGTTAATCTGTGTACATGCAGGTAAACTGCACAGAGGACAGGAAGGTCAGCCAGTTCCATCATGAAGAATGTGCTGCCTTGTTGGGGGTTCTACGTGTAGACCCGGCATACACATTTACCCATATGCATATGTATATCAGACATAGTTAATGATGGATAAGCAGAAAAGCTTAATGAGCTTTCCACATCCTCACTTGAAAGCATTTGCATTTTTTAAGTCAACTTCTCATTTCTTCATGAAAAAAAATCAAAAGCTGTATTCTTGTGTCAAGCTTTAGGCTTCCATGTGAGTTCAAGGTAAAGATTGAACTTGGTATGTCTGCCAGCTGTGTTGCTGCAATATATACAGAGGAACATGGAAGGTCTGCGTTAGTTTGGGACTCACAAAAAGTAATTCATTATGCATAATGGTGATGTTGGCAGTGCATGCCAAATGGTTAAATCTAATGTAGCATACAGTTTCATTAAGGCACAACAAAATTAATCTATCCCTTCCCACCAGGAGGTTTAAACAAAAGCAATGGGGAAGGAGACTCATGTAAAAGCAGCAATTCATTAATGAAATGAAGACATGTAAAATAATTAGGCCTATAACAATAGATTAGAAGACTAAATTAACCCTTTTATTTTCTGTGCAATATGCAGAAGTGAGAAACTTATCATTGAGCATTGTTATGTAAATGAAATCTTAAGTGTCTTCTGATTTCTTTCCAGGGAAGAGATGCACAAGAACATCAAAATGAAGCTACTAGTTCCCTTTAATAACTTCATTTTGGCTTGTAGAAACTGCCCATGATGACTGTTTGCATTCAAAGCCAGTGGGAAAATGCAAATGAAAGAGTTAAAGAATCAGAAAGAGCTGCCACCAAACTGGTGTACAGTAACTCATGTAATTAATAATACTGAAACTAAGAGACCAACCTAAATCAAAGGAGGGATGGAACTTTCTGTTGCCTGATTAGTAAAGATAGTTAAAATGGACAATTTTATTTCCTTAATAACTCCCATGTCTCAGTAACACAGGAGAATTTTTTAAACAAGTGTGTCTGAACAGTGTAGATGCTGCTTGCTTAAAGTTGTAGAGGAAAGAAAAATGTTTTAAAATATGCTAAATTTATTCAGGATAAGAAAATCCCCAAATGCACAGACTCTTAAATTAACCAAACAATCAAGAAATTCCTTGGCCTTCTGTACTTTAATTTTCTAATTTAGCTGAGCACAGCAGGAGTTTTCCCTATACTTTCTGTTTACAGCTCTCAGCTCTGTTCCAAAGGGAAGAAATCCTCCTAAGCGTCCAGCAGTGCTTAGGGGATGAGGTGAATTCAGGGCATAGACAAGCCTTTTAGTCTGCAATGACTTCAACCTTTGGGAGTACAGGACTCCCACCCCTGGGGCTCTCCAACAGACCACACCAGTCTGTGGAGCTGAAGTCTAGTCTGTGTGTAGCATTGCCTGAATGTGAGTAATGAAGCATGGATATCACATGCTAGTATTTTGCCCCACCGAGCACCCAAAGCTGGAATGCCAGCATGCTTTGAAACTCAGGTGAGAGTCCATGGGAACAAAGAAGTATATGAGGTGACATGAAAAGTCTCAACATGTACAATGAGAACCCAGAATTTTTCTCCACTTCCCAAAATGACTCTGCCAGCATCTAGAAAGGGAAACAAAGTTTGCAGACAGCAGCAGTATCACAAGAGGTAGCTTTATAGGCAGCATGAATTTATCATCCCAAGAGAAATATATCACACCAAATTCAGCAGCAATTCTGTACTCCAAAAGGAAAGGGGGATTCAGAAGTACCTTCACTGATTTCAAGGGAGACTTAAAGTACCTGATGTAGGACATGAGGACAGACCGATTTTATTAGGATAGTGTTATCTTGGAAGGCAGTGACACACCTCCTCTGAAGTATCCAAGAGGAGAATGGCAGCATGGCAGATAGCTTCATTATTTAATGGGTCTTATGTAGTGTCCTGTCCATGGCCTTATCAAGCTGCCTAAGTGCAGTATACCTATATACTTGATGAATTGTCTTTGGCGATACTGTTTCAGAGTTAGTTGGCAGGTGTTAAAATGAATGGGATCCAGTGTAATTCCTTAGGTATTCACTACATTCATCATTATTGAGCGAGTATTTTAAAGATAAATGTGAAGAAAATATTTTAATATTTTCTTTATTTTATTTATTGAGTGGTGGCACCATATTACTAAACTGGCTCTGTTCCCTCTAAATAACTCATTAAACTAATTGGGCACTCCATAGGTGGTGACTGCAAAACTCCTCAATCTAGAAGTAAATATTGCTAGTTCATGGCTGGCAGATAGAAGTCTTCTTTGTCTGGAAAACTGAAATATATCTAAGCAATTCTTAATTTTCCTTAAATTTTAAGAGTACAATTCATCTTAACCTCTTAATTATAAAGATTTGGCAAGATGTGTCTGTTATATCATAGATAACGGTAACACTTGGGTAAAGATGCCCTAATATAGAATAAAATCATCTTACAGAGATGAGCCAGGAGCTCCTGAGATGAGAAGCCAACAGGGAAACACTGAAGAATTACCTCAAAGGAATTAAGGTGTGATTCTCTAAAAAGGTGACACAATCCACAGCACAGCTAAAGTGCACACAGGCAGACAGACAAAGAAGGTCAAAGCACTGCACCAGTGGATGCAGTATGGGCAACAAACAGGAGGAGTTGGAAGCCATGGTGCTGCTAGAAAGTTATAACACGGTTACCATTACTGAAACTTGGTGGGACAAATGTTATGACTGGACTATGGCTATAGACGGTTACAGGCTGTTCAGAAGGGACAGGCAAGGAAGGAGCGGTGAAGGTGTTGCCCTTTACCTCAAGGAATGGGTAGATAGTGAAGAGCTGCCTCTGAAAAATAGCCATGAACAGGTTGAAAGCTTATGGGTAAGAATGTGAGACCAAGGGAACGAAGAAAACATTAGGGTTGCTGTTTACTACAGGCTGTTCTATCAAAGGGAGTCTACTGACCAAGCCTTATTGCTCCAGCTGTAGCTTGTGAAGGCTTCACACTTGCAGGTTCTCATCCTGCTGGGGGATGTCAACCACCCTAACATCTTGCTGTGCTACTTTTCCAGAAGCTGTAACCAGTCCAGGAGACTTCTGGACAGCCTTACCAGAGGGGATGTGATACTGAACCTGATGGTCACCAGTGCAATAGAGCTAATCATTGATGTCAAGATTGGAGGCAGCCTGGGCTGCAGTGATCACTCACTGGTGGAGTTTGCAATTCTGAGGGATATGGGTCAGACAAAGAGTAAAGTCATGACCCAGAATTTTAGGAAAGCAAAATTCCAGCTGTTGAAGAAGTTAGTTAATAGGACACCCCGGGAAGCTGCCATCAGGGACAATGGACCAGATCGGAGCTGGCAGATCTTTCCATATTGCTCAAGAGCTTTCTATCCCCAGGGGTAAGAAATCAGGCAAGGAAGTCAAGAGATGAGCGTGGATGAGTTGAGACCTGCTGGTCAAGCTAAAAGTCAAGAAGGAGCTGCACAGTCAGTGGAAGCAGGGACAGGTATACCGGGAAGAGTACAGGGACACTGCCCTGTTGTGTAGGGTTGGGGTCAGGAAGGCCAAGGTGCAGCTGGAGCTGAACCCAGCAAGGGATGCAAAGAATAGCAAGTAAAGGCTTCTACAGGTTATGTCAGCCAGATAAAGGTCAAAGAAAGTTTACCGCCCATGAGGAGCAAGACTGGCAAGCTAGTAAAAAGAGATGAGGAGAAGGCAGAAGTACTCAAAAGCTATTTTGCCTCAGTCTTCACTGGCAACCTCTCTTCCTACACCTCCTGAGTGGAAGGACCACAGGATGGGGACCAGGGGTGCAAAGGTCCTCCCACTATAAGAGACGATCAGATTCACAGACACCTAAGGAACCTGAATATACATATGTCTATGAGTCCTGACAAGATGCAACCCAGACTCCTGAGGGAACTGTTTGATGTAGTTGCCAATCATACATTCCATGATATTTGAAAAGTCCTGTCAGTCAGGTGAAGTCCCTGGTGACTGGAAGAAGGGAAACACTGCACCCATTTTTTAAAGGGGTAGAAAGGGGCACCCTGGGAACTATCAACCTGTCAGCCTCACCTCTGTGTCTGGGAAGATCATGGAACAGATCCTCCTAGAAGCTCTGATGAGGCACATGGGGGACAGGGAAGTGCTTCAGCACGCCAGCATGGCTTCACCAGAGGCAAGTTCTGCCTGAACCAACCTATTGACCTTCTACAGTTGAGTGACTGCATCAGTGGACAAGGGAAAAGCCTTGGACAAAGGTAAGGCCTTTAACATGGTCCTCCACAAACATCCTTCTCTCTAAATTTGAGAGATATGCATTTGATGGGTGGACTGTTTGGTGGATGAGCAATCGGTTGGATGGTTGTATCCAGAAAGTAGTGGTCAATGGCTCAATGTCCAGATGGAGATCAGTGACAAGTGGTGTCCCTCAGGGTTCCATACCTGGACCAGTGTTGTTTACTATCTTCATTGATGACATAAACAGTGCGATCAAGTGTACCCTCAGCAAGTTTACAGATGACATCAAGCTGAGTGATGGGGCTGACAAGCCTGAGGGACAGGATGCCATCTAGAGGGACCTGGACAAGCTCAAGAAGTGGGCCCATTGAAACTCATGATGTTCAACAAGGGTAAGTACAAGGTCCTGCATGTCAGTCAGGACAAGCCCCAGTGTCAATACTGGCTGGGGCATGAAGGGATTAGGAGCAGCCCTGCAGAGAAGGACTTGCAACTACAGTTGAATGAAAAGCTGGACATGAGCCTGCAATATGCCCTTGCAACCCAGAAAGCCAATTGCATCCTGGGCTGCATCAAGAGGTTTGGCCAGAAGGTCAAGGAAGGTGATTTTCACCCTCTGTACTGCTCTTTTACGACCCCACCTGGAGTACTGTGTCCAGGTCTGGAGTCCTCATCACAAGAAAGACATGGACCTGCTGGAGCAAGTCCAGAGGAGGGCCACAAAACTGATCGAGGGCCAGAACACCTCACCTGTGAGCAAAGGCTGAGTTGGATTTATTCAGTCTCGAGAAGAGAAGGCTCTGGGGAAATCTTATTTTCTCAATACTTAAAGGGGGTTTATAAAAAAGATGGGGACAGACTTTTTAGTAAAGTCTGTATCAATATGACAAGGGGTAATTGTCACTGTTGAGATGGACACGACATACACTGAATTGCGAGCAAAAAGCAAAAAGCCGTATTTATTGTTTTAACAAGTCTTTTTATATCTTTCCCAAGAATATGCCTCCATATATGATTGGGTCAAATAAAGACCAACAGTTCATGATTGGATGACTTTTTTCTCTGTTGTAACCGTGATAAGCTTTCTTTACTTGCAGTCTGGTGGTTCCTTAATCTTGTTTACTCAGCTCTTCTCAGGACTTGCTGGCTTCTTGAAGGGTACACGATTATCTGCTCAAGGTCGATATCAAACTTGCATTCCGATCCCTCGGACCAGCTGAGGTTTCCTAAAGGTAATGGTTTTAAACTAAAAGAGGGTATATAAGGAAGTAATTTTTTTTACACTAAGGGTGGTGAAACCATGGAACAGGTTGCCCAGAAAGGTGGTAGATGCCCCATTCTGGAAACATTTCAGGTTGGATGTGGCTCTGAGGAACCTGATCTTGTTGAAGATGTCCCTGCTCACTGCAGGCGAGTTAAACTAAATGACCCTTAAAGATCCCTTCCTTAGGGGAAAATAAAAAAAAAATACCGAAACTATTCTGTGATTCTAAGGTCCCACAAAGCTGCAGGACTTTACTTCCTCCTCTACAGCCTTGAGCAGACCCTGTTCTTTTCTGCTACTACCCTTCGCTTCTTCATGTCTCATATCCTACCATCAGTGTCAGTTCATCTCAGCTCCCCATGCCAAATGTTCCACACTCCTCCCAGTGCTGGTCCTGCACAGCAATGGCTTGGCTGTTGGTTTCGTTAGGAATAGGACTGGGAGCATCATCAGCCACAGCTCTGTCTGCTCTTTTTCAAGACTCTAGAAAGTCCTGGTCCGTGGTGATTTTCAGTGTAAAGTCATGTCCTCAGTGAATTCCCATGTTTGGCTATGTCTCTAAATAAATGAGAAAAGTAAAATATTTAAGACAGAATTTCTGTGAAAACTTTTGAATTTCCATTTTCACAGGTTGTTACCAGAATAAAGGAAAAAGAACCTAGACTGAGTACCAAATTCACTTGAGTCTTTAAGGCCAGGACCAAGAGAAGACAGGGTTTTATTTGTACACTGAGCAAATTGCATCTGGGAGCCAGTGGGATCTAACAAACTTGCCAGGGATGCTATTCTCAGGGTGCCACTTTGGAAGAAATCCTTGTGGTTTGGATCTGCAGCCAAATGAAGGTGGTGCTCTGGGCAGCTGAGGAGACACAGCGGAGCTCATTGTCCTCTTCCCATGATTGAGACTCTCCTAAAAGATACGTTTTGTTATGCTGACCTGGTGCTGGAGTACCCACCAGGGAGATCTGGTGTGCCCTTTCCATTGAGAGGTGAGGACATGCGAGGTGCAAAACTGGTAGAGAACTTTCAAGCCAAAATGTGTGAGGGTCTTTGGAGGCCACTTTAGAATCTCTGGCTGCTCAAAAGTAAAGGAGCCAGAGGCTGAGACTGTGTCCTAAATCTACTTCAAAATCACGAGTCACCAGCTGGCAGATGATTATAGTGTATGGCCTTTCTTCCATCAAACTAATGGAATTTTTGATATTAATTAATAGGATCCTGAAAAATTCCCCGTGCCTTGTTTTATTTTTAAATTAACACATTTTTCAGTGAAATTGGAGAGAGAGGCCTAAATATTGCCCTTCAGTTATACCCACATATCTGCGCTGAAGTCAGATGATTTTCCTACCAACTCACAGCAGAATATGACATGGAAGGATCTGCATGTTCCCTCTCTATAAGATGGAAAAAGTCTGCAAAATTGGACATTTCTTAAAGTTCTTAAAAAAGACAAGGGTGACTCACTCAATTCCTCTTTAAACTACTTTATATTTACTCTTTTATACAGTTATTCTGGACATTAGCATCCTTAACAGTTATTTAAAAGCTGCAACTGCCAAAACCTGTCAATTACTGCTCCAGTCACAACTTGCACAGTCATTAAGACAGCAGCAGAGAAAGAAGAGATTTTTAAACTCATTTAGATGTTGGAATTTTGCAGTAGAAACCTATCTCTGTTGATATTAGTGGCACATTTTCAAGCAATACTATGTAAGGTGGTTTAAAAGTAAACCTGCGTGAGCAGCTCTTTGGACAAGCGAAGGTAGTGGTAGGTGTCATCAGAAGAGTCTACTTGATGGCAGGAAAGGGACAAAAAGGTTTGGTGCTAAGGAAAATGAGGTAGAAAGGCACATCACAAGTGGCTCTTTTGGCATATGAATAGCTAGACAGGTGAACTCAAAGAAGAGCCATATGATGCTTAACTTGCAGCCTCTGGCATAAAGATATTTATGTGGTTGACCAGCAAACAGAACCAACCACACAAGAAGTGGATCACCTGGTCTTTGAGCACCTTAAGAAGTGATAGGTCTGGGAAAGCCGTTGGTCCAGACAGCAACAAGCAACTGGAACTGAGGGGTGAAGGCTGGTATGCATACAGAGGTGCACAGGTCCCTGTATGGTCCAGCTGTGAACCCCAGGGCCAGAAGCAGGCCACCTTTGCCATCAAGGGACCTCATGGCCAGCTGCTCAGCACATGTGTAAGACTGCGCTCTTCTGGAAGTGGTACAAATCCCAGAAAACTGACTCCAGTGATGGGATGTGAATGATGTAAAGGAGGTTGTAAACTGATCTCAAGTTGATGCTTCTCTCCCACATAGATATCTTTAACTTACGTAACTTTTTGTCCTGCAATTATAGTAAATTGCTTTCATACTATGGTGATTAGTTTCTCTCTGCAGTCCTCTGTCATTTCAATCTTGTGCACTTTTTGAACTGCAGAACCTGCAGCTGGCTGGCTACAGACCAATTCAGAGAACAAACATTATAATGCAAAAAAGAGGATCTGCTTTTCTCCATATAGCTTAATATGAATGCTCCTCTAAAGTAAGCTACAGAGACAGTCTTAGGTTAGGTCTGGAGCTGGGGGGAATTTGGAGGTTGAGTAGGCACTGCTATGGCTCTCCTGCAGGCTGCAAAGTTCCCCAGCCAGCAGCAGCCCGGCTTGAGCTGTGTGTTGGACACAATTCCCCTCTTTCCTCCCTTCTTGAAAACCCCATACAGATAAAAAAAAAACCTCTCTGTGTTGCTTTTTTTTCTATCTGGGGAGTTACATATGAAAGCTATCACTAAAATTCTTTCTCCTAGAATAGATAAGGGACTGTGCAGGACCAGAAGAGCAGTTCAGTAAAAAGAACGTACACACAGCTATAGGTAGGAGATAAATATAGTTCACATTATATGGACATAGACTCATATGTTTATTAAGATGCTTGCATGTTTAAAAGTGTAAAAAATAATCAAACTTTTAAAACCATATTTAAGGGGGAAAAAAGCCTTTCTAGAAAGACCCCAACTAGTAACCAGGTTGAAAACAGCATACATGAAGAAACAGGCAGCCATCCACTGGTAGGGTAACAACATGAAGTAGTAAACCTCAACCCAGAAAAATACTCTGAAACTCTTTTTCCTCAGTCAAACAGTGCTGTGGGTGTGGGTCAGGGAAATACTGTAGCATTTACCACTATAAATAAATTAAATTCACAAATCTAACAGATGTAAGGTTCTTTAGTTGCTCTTACTTTACACATTTTCTTTTATTGCCTTCCCATTTTTATTGGCTGAAAAGTTTCCAGAGAGAGGAAAAAAATGTTGATCAGAGCAAGAGAGGTGGCATAACCTTTTTTCCAGTGCAATATAAAGAACATATCAATCTTCTCAACATGATTTTTCTTAAATGGTCAACATACGGCGTTAATTTTTCAAGTTAGAAAAGAAGCAAGACTTTTTCACTTTTCAAGGTCCTGAGTTCAAGCAAACAGTTTTAGTAAACCCAGACCTTTCTTTTAATGAATAATTAGCTGTATAGAAATGAAAAACAATCTTTCTGGAAATATTTAGGTATGCAATATATCTACAGGTGCTCCAACAATTAAGTGATTCTGTTAAATATTTTCTTGGATCAGGTCAGATAGTTCATCAGCATTTAGGATTAAGGGTCATGTCTTCTAACCAGCACTGGGTCAATACAGATGTTCAAGTAGGGCATCTAGGAACAGAGCATTGCAGCATTTTTTTTTTGTTTCTGTTTTTTTTTTTAAATAGCACCAGCGTTACAAAAGATAATGTTGAAACCAACTTGCCTTTCCAATTATCTTTGATAGACTGGCAAGCAGCAAGTAGTAAATGGTCAGTAAGTGTGACTCATCCATCTCCAAGAAATTTAAGACCACCAAAATGATACTAGAAATACTTTTACAGTATTTTACAAATAAAGTACTTCATAAATCTACTGCATTATATGCCCTATTTGGAGTTTGGATACTGTATAACTGTAGAATGAAGTGATCGTTACTGCTGCTGGAAGGCATGTAAATGAATGCAAATTTGCTCAAAACATTTCCTGCTAACTGAGATGGGCAAGTCCTGCTCAGAAGAGACTTCCCACTCCTGCCCCACTAACTGCATTTCTGTACGGGGACCAATGTTACAAGAGATTATTACCAGGGGTCAGATAGGTCCCTGGGCAACACTGGCATGTCCAACAGGTAGCAAGAGAAGATGGATGAACTTCCATAAACATCTCCTCATTAAAACAGCTCTTTGACTTACTGGCACAGAAGCTCCCTGATTTCAGTGGAAACAGGCCTTTGCTAGAACTCATCTCGGTGAGAGCAGTGATTTTTTTTTATGCTTTCAAAGATTCTTGTTTCATTTACTCTTAGCTAGCCTAACTCAATATCGTTTTAAACTGTTGTTAAAATCATTGCAATTTTCCTATAAATACAGTAAGGAGCCTTGGGAGACAAGGTTGTAAATGCAAAGTAATGCTCTCAGGGGTCACATGGAGCCAAACACCAGGCTTCACTTCTGAACCTAAGGGTGCTGGTGCATCACCTGACAGGGCTCTGCTGCCCAATTTTGCCTTCTAGAACTTGCTGACTGTGCATGGTGGGAGCTCTTTGGGATGCCAGACTCATGAGCTGGTAGGCAGAGGATTCTTTTTAGTACAGGTTCCGCCATGTCGACCAAAATGCAGGATAAGCAAAAGCAACATTGACTCTCAAAGCAACATCAGCTGTAACCCCCTTGCTTTAGTAAAATCCTCCACTTAAGCCTCAAGGTAAAAAAGGAAGATGTAAGCCCAGCATCATACTGGCTCGAGGATCATCCCATGGTAGTGTGATTCTACTGGCTTCACTATGCCTGCCCAGAGCACATCACCATGGTCCAGAGAAGGGCTGGAGTTGGTCTCATAATACACCTGAAAGCCTGTACGGGGACATGCTCCATAAACTCAGGTTTCTTCCATCACAACTTTCTCTGGAATTATTAGGAATCAAGATAAAATAAAATCATCTGTGTCCTGTCAAATAATCGACCATATTGTTGGATGGATGCTGTTCCAAAGAGTGTCCAGCAGCAATAATAAAAATTGCATTGCCATAGCTTATTCTGAGCTATTTTCCCTCTTCAAAAGGGTGCAATGTGCAGCATTACAGGATGCTCCATGGAGATTTAGTCAGGGTAGCACCTTCTCTTGTTACTGCTGAAATGTTTCTAAGCCCATGGGAATCCCTGTCTGTCTCTACTAGAGAGAGTAGCAACAATCAAGCAGTAGACAGGCTGCAAGAGGGCTGAAACAGTCAAAAAGGATTCAAAATCTGTGTTTTTTTCTATATAACCATCAGCATAGTCAAATAAGAATAGAAATAAGAATGGGATCACCTGGGACTCAAATGCTAACAGTTAACTACAGATTGGTTTATGGGGAGCATAAAAGACAAAGGCATCAGAGAGATTAGGGTTTGCCTAATATTAGTACAAAATGGCCACTTCCAGTTGATTTTAAAATTAAGCTGGAAAGGGTTCATTGCTTTTTTCCCCTTGTTCTCTACCACCACCTTTTTTTTTTCTTTCTTTCTTTTTATCTGGAAATTCTTTCTCCTGTTCCAGGCTCTACAAAGAGATCCAGAAGTGATCACAGAATCACAGAATGGTAGAGGTTGGAAGGGGTAGTTGCTTTTTGACCTAACTGGACTTAGAGCACATTTCTTGGCCCTACTT
>JAAGNO010009421.1:0-20096 GCA_033439905.1 Ceryle rudis | reverse complement strand
AAGTTGTAGAACTTTAGAAAAGACGAGGAAATTTAAAACAAAAGTGTCATTCCCCCTCAACACCCCCCCCCCACCCCCCCCCCCCCAAAAAAAAGAAAAAACCCAAACCAAACCAACAAAAAAAACCTCACCACATTACCTTTTATGTATTTCCAGAGGGAAGATTTGTTACACCCTGTGCAATTCCAGAAACACTGTAACAGGCCTTCCAAGTGAGATTATAAACTTTTCAGTCACAGTGAAGCAGATGAAGCCAGTATAACCTCACTAAGTTTTTTTGATTTTTATTCCTATAGGTTATCCAAATATTTCAGTTGTAATTTTAAAAAGTGTAATTATCATCTATATGAAATTTATATTCATATTTTTCTCTCTGCTTTTTGCAGTCTGAGCAGTAAAAAGAAAATAGACATTATGTTTGTTCTCAAGATTGTAAATATTACTGGGCAGAATTTATTCAATGTAAGCTTTTAGAGTAAAAAGAAGTAATAGTCCAAGAAGTGGTTAAACAGTAACCAGATCCACTTAGAATATAATTCTTACTTTTAAATGAAAATATGGTTGGTTTTTTTTTTTTTCTTAATTGCTTTCAGTATGGTATAGTTATAGTAAAAGATTCATAGATATAAATAGCAGGATGCATGATATTACAGATAACATATAGCACAATTTTTCATGGAAATGTGGTTCTTACGTTCCTAGCTTTGAAAGGATTTATTCTGTAATTGATTCACAAATAGTACTTTAAAACCATGAGTTTGAGCTGCTTAATCAGTTCAGCCATTTTATTCTCATCTTTTTTATTTTTTACAAACTTGACCATGAGAGCCTTTTCTCTACTGAAATGAATACAGTAATTTTTAATATTGGAGTTATTATTAGGTCAGATTTTATGGTCAATTATTAGTAATGTCCTCTTTGTTCATTTTCTCCATAAGTGATTTTTCATTTCATTGTTATTGATATTTCACCTCTTTGATCCGTAGATACTTCAGTATCTACGGATATTCTATATCTATATTGTTAGCTCTTGCACAATGGGAATTTGGCAGCATGAGGACCCAGAAAGATCTATTTTCTACATAACAATAAGGATCCTAAGAAAAATCATGTTAATCTCTCCCTATATTCCCTACTCTTTAAGTGTGCCAAGCTGCCAGATATCTTTAAGAATTTTCCTCTGATGTTCATGACGGTGTGGCCAATTCACAACGAAATCGGTACATACTACAATTGTTAGTCCAGCACACATTTTACAACTACATTTCCATGTGCTGTTTTTAGCAAAAATATTTTCTTATAAATTCCAAACTTAAATTAGGGTTAAAATCATGTAGCTCTTACAAAATTAATTTCTGTGTCTTAAATATGATACTAACAGCAAGCTTTGCTTTAAGTTCCATACATGTGAGGGATATTATTGTTACTTCTGACATTTTTCTTTTAATGTGTTTCTAGATGATAACTTATGATGGAAATTAGCTTTTGTTGGAAACAAAAAAATTCTCTGCAACAATACAACAAACTCATTGTTGCTGTTATATATGTTTATTTTTTTAAGAAAAAGACCTAATTCATTGGCAAATTATGTTTATTTTATAAGCTCTTGCATGTTTTTACTTCAGCTACTTGTAACCAAATAAATGTTTAGACAGAAAGGATGCTGGTCACACACTTTGTCTGTATACTGCAGTATGACCAACAACAGGAGACAAAAAGGATTGCAAGCTCTCATTTCTCATTAGATGCATTTTCCCAAACAGATATCATTAAAGTATAACTTCAAGGACTTAACATTTATAATACACCAAGGCATAGAGATCAATGGAATCTTTAAAATCAATAAGCTAGTTTATGTCAGCAAAGTCTGTGTGTTTGATGGCCTAATTTTATTATAAGGGAACACTCAACAGCTTACTGAAATATCATTAATATTATCAGCAGGAACCTACAGTAACTGTATTATTTGACATTATTTCCTATTCTACTCAGCACTTGTTCTCCTACTCTACTCAGCAACTTCTCAAGCTGCACCCAGAGTACAGTGTACAGTTTCAGTCCCCACGATTCAAGAAAGGAGAGGACAGACTGGAGAGTGGCCAAAGGAGGGCCACAAAGATGATCAATGAGTAGAAAAACCTGCCCTATTGGGGAAAGAGTGAAGAAGTTAGGTATTTTCTCTGTGAAAAAGAGAAGGCTTAGGAGGCACCTCATCATAGTACTCTGGTACTCAAAGAGCAGCTATAAAGACGATGGAGACTCTCTCTTCACAAGAAGTCACATGGAGAAGACAAAGGACAGAGGGTATAAGTTGCAGCAGGGAAGTTGACACAATAAAGATATTTTTTCCGGTGGAAAAAATGTCACTGGAACAACTTCGTCAGGGACGTGCTAGAGTCCCCATCACTGGAGGTTTTCAAGATGTGATTGGGCAGGGTGGCTAGATAAGCCTCATCTAGGCTCTCTTTCTCATGAAAGGTTGGACCAGATGATCTTTGGAGGTCCCTTCCAGCCTGGGCTGTTCTGTGATTCAATTATTATCTTCCTAAATTATATATTTAGCTATTATATCTGTAACATTAGAAATAGGGTTTTTTTAAAACACCTAACCACTCAGTAAACATATTCATTATATTCCTGCAAAACAACTGACTTCAGAGAAACTTCATGAGAGAAAGGAAGTGCAGGTTTTATCCAAAGGGATTTATTGAGTTGCTTGTTTACTTGCACTAAAATGAAGAGAATGTATGTTCAGTATAGTGCATTTTTGATATCACTGCCAAAAAAAAGCTATTTATCATCTAGAAAAGAAAGAGCAATGATACAATTCTTCCTCAAGTTGCAAGTATTTTTTTTTCCTTGCTCTAGGATTACCTTTCAGGATACTTCATTGATCTTGGCTTAATCATTTCAATCTATGACTGTAAAAGAAAGGGTGTGGCACAGAGCAGGGAAAATTATGTATTTCTGGATGTTTAAGGTTACCCTAAGAAAATAAGTCAAAATTACCCTGTCATCAGAATTCCAACAGGGATCATGTTTAAGGTCATGACCTTGAATTAATTGTTCTGCATCTTTCCTGAAGTAATGCTTAAAACTGGACTGGCTACTACAGTTGAGAATTTACAGTACTGTGCAGAGTTGAAAGATTATTTCACACATCTTGAAGGCTACACCTTTTAAAGAAAAAATGCAAGGGCTGTTTGCTTTCATTGCTGCAACATGACATTGTTGACTCTTACTCAGCTTGTGATCCTCTGTTGCCCCTGGATCCTGTTCTGCAGAAGTACAAACAAGCTGGATGAGGCACATTCTGTACTTGTGCAATTTAGCGTGCCTTCTAAAGGTAATGCCTCACACTTGTGTCTCTCCAGTAACATCCTGGTTTTCTCAGACCATTCCTACAGTTTGTCAGGATCATTCTGAATTCTAATCTCATCCTCCAATGTACACACTGTTGCTTCCAGCCTAGTGTTGTTTGCAGATTTAATAAGCACACACTCTATTCCATCATCCAGATCATTAATGGCATTATTATATAGTATCAAACCTTGGTCATCCCTGCAGAAGCTCACTTGGCACTGTTTTCCATGTGGACAGTGAAACACTGATACCTATTCTTCCTTCTAAATAACAGTATATATAGGTTCATTATAACCTTACAAGAGAAGTTACATAAAGACAGTATTTCCAAGTTGTGCTTTCAAAATATGTTCTAAGACATTTCTGAAAGCTGAGCTGACAATGAGCTGTGTGATGTAGAGTAATATGGGCTGGTAGGGTCCTTGGAAGGTGACCTGGTCAATTTCTGTCTTTGACCCACAGCTCTCAACACTGTGAGGCCTTAAGCAGAGTCAACTTTGAAGCTAGATCTAGTATTGAATGAAAGGTGCTGAGGAACCTTGTCCAGTAAAGTTTTGAATATCTCCAGAGTTGAAGATTTTACAGCTTTTCTGGGAATCTTCTTTCAATATTTGGCCATACTCATGGTGAGTTTTTCTCCATGTAAATATCAGAAATTTGCCCTCCTGTAGCTTTTGTTCATTGCATCTCATATTTTCACTGTGCATATCCAAGAAGTCTGTCTCCATCTACTCTTGTTTCCTCCTACTGCATGGTTGAAGACAGCAGCTAGCTGTTACCTAGCCTTTTATTGAAAATGAACATGGCCAGTGCTCTCAGCCTCTCATGTGTCATGGACTCTAACCATCTTGATAGCATTTGCTGGACTCTGACAGATTGTCAATGTCTTTCTTATACCGGGGAGCCCCAAACTTCACACATTTTTCCAAATGGAGTCTTGCAAATACCAGTTAGAGGAGAATAAGCACTTCAACTCACCGACTGTCTACATTCTTACTCATGTAATCCCATTTGTGTTTAAACTTGCACTGCTGCATAAGTGTGTTGCTTATTCATAGTTACCTTCTTGTCCTTCCGGTGAATCTAGATAATTTTCTATGGATCTGCTTTCAAGACAGTCAGCCTGTGCCATGATGATATTCTATCCCAAATGCAGGATTCTGCATTTGCCTTTGCTGAATTTCACAAGATGCTGTCAGGTTCTAGAGCACATTCAGCCCTTCTAGTAATTTAGTTGGACTAAGTTAAGAAATGTAGCTGGCTCAGTCCAAGGTCAGCTCCTTCACTTGTAAGAGCTGTTATGAAGTAAGATAGAAGTGAGGGCATGCTCCTCTCTTCCCTTGGGAACTGCTTTTCAGCTGAGGCTGTACTGCTGGCCCCTGTCTGTGCTAAATTGCTGTTGTGTAGCAACTACATCTGTGTCTGACATTCTACCTTCTTGATCCTGACCCTATCCCAGACAGTCTAGTTTGGCTTTGGACCTACCTAGCGTGGCATTGGACCTGCCTTGTTACTGGAACACTTTTGAGGTGATCTCTGGATTGGAGCTGGACCTGTTCAGTGTGTCCAGACCTGACCCAAATTATTAAATTCAACATTCTGAATCGTTGTTAGTGAGGTCTTCCCCTTTTTGCCTTGCTGACGGTTAATTTTCCCTTGCAAGGCAGCAAGCCCCTGCTGCTTCCTGGCATGATTCTGCCAGTTTGTTTCTCTCCCTGTTGTTGTTGTTCCAATGACTACCCAGCCCTTCACCTCATCAACTGTTCCTCTCAGTGGCCTTGTTCACAAAACTGAGAGTGCACACCATACTGTCATTTTAGTCTTTATTCAAGACACTAAACAGTATCAGTGAGAAAGGCATGAGAGTATCCTCTCTCCCGGATTTCTGGCTCCCTGGGCTCAGGGCCAACTTAGGGATAGTGCAGCTCAGGGCTGCCTCCCTTTGGTGCCCTTGGACAGAGTGGTCCCAGACAGCATGGCAGGAAGGCCTCAGAAAAGCCTGACTTTTTTCTTGGGAGCTTCCTTAAGCTGCAGCTCAACTGCATCAACTTCACCCCTACCTGAGATACAGTTCCCATTGAATTGCAGCCACACTCATACCTGGTCATGGACCCCGCTGATCCAGACTTGGACCCTGAACTATGGACTGGTTTCCTGGCTTGACCTCAGCTGTGCCTTAACACTACAGACTTGCCTTGAGATCACTGGACAGTGTCTGACCCTGGATACCACATCCAGACTCCACATGCCTCATTTAGGTACTGTGGCACTAGGTCCTTACCACCAAGGCCCCTGACCAGCTGCCATTGTTGTTGCACTCAGCTCCTGGCTCTCAAGCCCTTGTGGAGCAGTGAGCTTTCACTATTTCCTTACAATTAGCCCAAGTATTCTATTCTTGTTTAGGCAGTTTGTAATAGATGCTTATCACAGCTTCCCTGTGTTGACTTGGTGCTCACAAGGATGATAGAGATAATGGTCTGAGGGCTGGGCAAGCCTTGGCAATCTCTTTGCAATGTCTTAGATCCAAGACCCTGGAAACAAACCTCCAAATATGTCAGGCCTGATCAGCTGCTTGGTGCCTCCATCACCTGCAGAAAGCATTCTCTAACCACTGCAGCGTCTTGGTGCCTCTTAATGTCACCTTTTCAACATATGGTTCAGTTGCATACCCTGGTAGAACTTGTTGGGTTTTTTTCCCCTGATGCAAGTATCCAGTTGACATGCAATAGTAGAAAGAGTCTTCTTCCTGTTGGTGGAGATCACAAGTATTTCTAGCCACCACCAACTCAAATGTAGTTTCTGTCTGACCTTTGACAAATCTTCCTGAAGAACTTGCAGATTTCCTCCCTCAATGCTATGCAATGTGTTCATCTTCCTTGGCACCTTCAGCTGGTGGATCAATGATCTGAGCAGCACACACAGATGGAGACACCATCACGTCCAGCACACACAGATGGAGACACCATCACTTCCAGCTGAGTCTTGGAGAGTAGCAGCAGGCACTCTTTGCAGCCCAAGACCTGGATGCTTAAGTCCTCTTTCAGAAGTTTCATCTTGGTCAAGACTTCTGTGCTGTCAGTCTGGCTGCTGCTGGAGAGCCTGTATTGTAACATGCCAACATCATCATTGTTCTGACTCTTGCAGTCCTGTGTGGTCTCAGAAAGAGACTGTAAGCTCATTTGTTTTTCCCTCTGGTGTGAACTGCTTCATTGACTGCAGAATTCCTGTTATGCCATTTGTGGCATTCCTGCTTAGTGATACTCTCTAGGAGTTGGTTAGAAAAGAAGCCTGGCACAGCCCTGTTTCCCTCCCACACAGACTAGATTACCTGCCTGGCAGGGAACTTCTAATACTGCTTCTTGGCTGCTGACCGTGATACATTCACTGTGTGAATGCTAAGTCATCTTTTTGTAATTTGAACCTACATGTAGGTGAAGGGAAAAAAACCCACTACTTTTGGGTGTTTGATATTTGTCCATAAAACAGGCATATTAGAGGAATAAGTTTTGAAAACTTCAGCAGATATATCCTCAGCTGAAGCTCTTAGATGGAATTGTTTAGTACTTTTCAGTCCTTAGTCTTCCTAGGACTGCAATAAAGAGGACAGTTAGAGACAGAAAGGGGGTATGGGAGGTTGGTAAGGTAGACCGAGCTTCACTGAAGCTATCTGCACACTGCTGTAATATGACAAATTTGTCTTCACTTTCACAGTTATATATAATTTTCTTGATAAAAACATATCTTTTTCATTGATCTTCTTATAAATGTACAAGTTTTTTGTATGTGAAAGTCCATGAATAACATTTGTTTACCAAGATACCCAGTGAACTAAGGAAAATGCCCAGGAAAACCACATCTTACAAAATGTGTTTTATAAGGGCTGTAAAATTATTGCAAGATATTCTAATATGTCATTTGAAAATTCATAGGTGATCAAGCAATTACACTGTCATATATGTAATCACGAGGGAGCCATCAAAATTCATAGAATCATAGAATGTTTAGGGTTGGAAGGGACCTTAAAGATCTTCTAGTTTCAATACCTCTGCCATGGACAGGGACATCTTCCACTAGAACAGGTTGCTCAAAGCCCCGTCCAACCTGGCCTTGAACATTTCCAGGCAGGAGGCATCCACAATATTTCTGCGCAACCTGTTCCAGTGTCTCATCACCCTCACAGTAAAGAATTTCTTCCAAATATCTAATCTAAATCATCATCCCCTTTTCAGTTTGAAACTGTTACCCTTTTTCCTATCACTACACTTCCTGATAGAGTCATAGAGTCATAGAATTGTTAGGGTTGGAAGGGACCTTAAAGATCATCTTGTTCCGACCCCCCTGCCAATGGCAGGGACACCTCCCACTAGAGCAGGTTGCTCAGAGACCCATCCAGCCTGGTCTTAAAAACCTCCAAGGACGGGGCCTCCACCACCTCTCTGGGCAACCTGTTCCATCTCCATCTTTCCTGTAGTCCCCCTTTAAGTAGTGGAAGGCTGCTAAAGGTCTTCCCAGAGCCTTCTCCAGGCTGAACAATTCTACGTAGAACTTCGTCAGCTTACGGATTTTTTTTTAATTTTTTTTTTTTCCCCACATTGAAATAACTTCATTTCTGTTTATACTAATATGATGCTGTATAGCTTCAGGCTATTTTTCCTATAGGTTATGCAGACCTAGTGAGTAATAACTAAATTGCAAACTTTGAACAGCACTAATGTTATAGTCAATCAGAACTGTCAGTCTCACTGTGCCTTGTACACATTGCATCTCAAAGGTTTGCATGTTTAAAGAGAAAACAAACTCATCAAGACCCACAGCTTTGACTTATTTTCTTGGACAGCTATGGTGTTTTTATTAACCTTCACACAGTTCAATTACTTGCAGTTTCCAGCTTCAGATATATACACACCAATGCTATCTTTAATTTCTTCGTAGATGGCTTGCAAGTTATTTGGGTTTGGTGCAGGTGTGAGGGAAACAAAAGCTTTTACTTCAGTAGAGAGTATGGATAAATGTTACATAAAAAATTTCTCCTTTCCCAGAGTTTTTCTCCAATTTAACAGGAGAACCCTGAAGATTTTGTAGTACCATATTTCCACTTTTATTTCTTAAGCTTTAAAGATTCTTCATATTTTCCCTTTCCATGCACTATTTGCATATAACACTATCTGTGAGAGCTGTTATCACCATGACTGGGCTGCCTAATCTGTATCTTTCTATTTTCAGAGGTAGGCAAAGTTATAAGATATCTTACATCATAGATTTTTGTTTATTTTTTTTTTCACCCCAGAATGTTGTCATTATTTGTTTTTAAGATGCCTTAAAAATTTAGTCTCTGTTCACTACTTACTATGAGTATTGTGCCTGCTCATATACTGGGTAGTCTCATTTGGAGTTATTCTTAGCCTCTTAAAATCAAGTTTTAGCAAGCTTAGCCTGAGAAGGCTTTCTTTTCAAACACAGTTAGTTCTGTACGTGACTAGTTTGCACTATTGTATGGACTTTAATTCTTGCATTTAAAAGCAAAAATAGAGTCATTACCTTATAAGCTTATAGCTAAATGTCTTTTTTTGTATCACAGATAAAATCCCATTTTGGCTTGCTGGTGATCCAAGGCACTCTGATAAACATTTTACAGGTACTGTCTCTTTGCTTTGCCTTCTGCTCTCAGACCAGTGCACTCTCAGAATATAATTTTATTTCAGCATCCATTTACATTCTCAACACAAAAACACAGATACCTTTTCTAGTCTTCTTTTTTACCCCACGTATGTGCAGAAATTGACCAGTTCTGCTGACAGATTTTGTGTTGTTCTCTGCCTGCTATTAAGTCTAGTGATTGCAGCAATGTGATTTGGATTATCTATGGGCTCTGTCTCTCTGTAAAGAAATTGCTTAACAAAGCCTGCCTTGGAAGACCTAATTCTTTTTCTCTGTTTGTTGTTGTTGTCTGGGGGGTTTTTTAGGGCAACTACTCCTGTATATAATCGCCTCCAGAGGTGGCAAGTGTTCTCATATCCTATGTGAAGAACAACTTAGAGCTGACCAATATGAAATGGTGTGTTTGAATAAGCACTTCAATCAGGGCTGCACACTAAGCATCTCCATTTACCACGAAGTTCTTTTCAGCAGCTCTGGGGCTCTGCCTTCCTTGTGAGCTTCATTCTCTTTGAACTGCAAAGTCAAGCTCTTTTGTTTTCTGCCTTCCTATCAGTTTTTTACTTCTTTCTGTGTAAAGGTCCAGCATAAAGGATAAACATTGTCCCACTACCTCATCAGTCCAGCCTGGTGGCTGGGGCAGTATGCTTGCAACTGGGAACCAAGGGTTCGAAACTGCTCAGATAAAGACATTTACGCATACTGTTAAGTAGATTATTAGGAGAAAACTAAGTAGTGCCAGCACAACTGTCTGCATAGGATATGAAAAACAATTTCCACTGTATCCTCTTTGGCCTTTGATGTAAAATGAGCTCAGTCTTACTCGTTAGTGATGGGTGCAGTCTTCAGTATACCACTTCATACATTGGATTCATTCTGGTGTTTAGATGGTGTTAACTTGTGTGTTGTATAGACTTACAGAATTCAATATGAGGTTTAGATGCGCAGCAGCTGAAGCTGAAACATTGACCTTAGAGCCAAAAGATGGTCCCTGACTCATTTTGTGTAACAATATGTAAAAAAGATAGACTTGATATATAGTGTCTTGTACAGAGTAAAAAGAACCCATGTCCCCTAAGAAGGTGGCATCACAGGTGAAAGCATTTGTCAGTCAGGTGTAAGAACTTGACAAATTCCAAAGTCCCAGCTACTGTCAGATAATTCAAATGCTGCAGCTTTTTCAAAAAATCATTCCTCAGAAATTATTTTCAAGGTGTGATTTTACAACATGAAATCAGGCTTTCCATGTTGTCTTTTAATCCTTTGAACTGGTTCTCTGCTCTCCAACTCACCCATCCTTACACTGTAACATAAAAAAAAAATAAAATTATACAGCCTGTGGTGTGGATACTCAGTACCAATAGGCAGAGCACTACCTTTTATTCAGTAGTTGGTCAAGGTATATTTATCAAGGTTGCTTAAAGGAGTGAAATTTCTACTTGTACTTCTCATGCTACATGCTTAGTTCTTGATTTGGTAGATCCTCAGTACCTCTTTAGTTCATCAATTTTCCCTGAAGATTATTTTCCTTGTGGCTTAATTAGTGGAGAGTAAAGTAATTCCTGAGTTCATACTGGCTCCTCTTACAGAGATTTCCCTGAAAAGATTTGGCTTAGATACTCTACTGCAGCTGGTTTACCCTCAAATAAATGTATCCCTTCCTCAGGTTCATCTCCTAGATCTCAAGCCGAAGCACAACTTTGCATCTGAGATATACTGATCTTCTTCTTCCCAGAGAAGTCTGGATTAGACCCACAATTACTTTTTAACCAAAACTGGTTTTGACATTTTCAGAATAGTGGGTACTTTCAAAGAGTCTGAGTGGGTTTCAAATGGCAAATGTATGTACCACATTTTAATGATGAAGACTATCTTAGAATGTGTGACAGCTTATATGGACTGAACTCACATAATGTCTGCTGCAATCTTTCTGAAAATTGGTTGAAATTTGTAACTAAAATATTGTGTTCAGTCTGTAGAATGACATCACATTGTGTAATACATTACTTGGATGCCTAAGATTTAATAGATAACTTTTTCATGATAGCGCTTTAGGTGATTTACTTGTCTAGGCACAACACAACCGAGGAAAGAACTTAAGGTAAAATCCTTTCAATGCAAAAATTTCAACAAGAATGCACAGAATACTTAATTGCCATCAAAGTGTGCTGAAAATTCATGCTGGAATAAAAAGGGCTGTGTTCATTTTCAACTTCCTTTTTGCTTGTACATATTTATTTCTTCCTGTGATTTTTTTTTTTTTTCAGATTTATGACTCAATTTACCACATAATTGAAATGTTAGAGTGGTTTGCACAAATGAGTAGCATTATACGTCTTTTTATGTATGTTGCAATAAAGAAGTTCTGCATTCTGTGCTGAAGTCTGTTTTATTTATGAAAAGAATCATAATATAAATATGATTCTGAACCATTGAAATTGTGCATGTGTCTATATAATGTTTTGCAGTCAGTGTTACTGTTACTGCTAAATTCACCCTTTGTTTTCTCTTGTTTTCAGTGTTCATAGTGTCTGATTATAATTTTTGTTCTTTGACCAGAATTTAGGATATCTGGGAAACTTGATTTTCTCTTGTTTGAATAAAGTAGATGCAATAGGACCCTGATTCAAACTACAATTTCTTAGTATTACTAAATGACCGATACCAGTTTTAAAACATGCATTTTTAGTCAAATTTAAAACAAATGATGCATGGGTACAAGGAGATAAATAATGTGATGTGAAAACAGGCTTTCTCATCTTATTTCTGAAGCCTGCTGTGAAAATACCCTTAATGAATCCAGAAAAAAAGAGAAGGAGGAAAGACTTGCATATGTAACTGAGTATCTCTACTATATCATCACTGTTGTTTTCTTATATTAAAATTGAAAGTATGGAGGAAAATTAAAATAGATGAAACCTTCAGTGAACCTTGGAGTCACATTCTCTGGAGATACTCAAAACCCACCCGGGTGCAGTCCTGTAAAACCTGCTCTTTAGCAGGGAGTTGAATTAGATGAATTCTAGAGGTCCCTTCCAACCCCTACCATTCTGTGATTCTGTGATTCTGTTTAGATTTTATGCTGGCAATTGTATTATAAAAGCATATGTACAGCCTGTTTCTAATGGAAATTGGGTGCTGGTGCTGTTCAACTTCTCTCATAAATATTCTTGTTTATTTTTAATAGTGATAAGAGGCTAACACATGTGTTAGGTTAATACAAAGCTTGACAGATATTCTTCTGTAATCCATATTTAAAAAAAAAAAAAAAAGTCTGATAAAAATGTCAAAATGGCATCCCTGTATTCTTACCCCTCCACCAATTTTAACCTCTCTTCCTTTAAAAAATAGATTCTTAATTCGAGTCTTATTTTCAATGGGATACCACTGAAATTAATGCCATAATATGTATTGATGTGGGTAAGAAGGTGGTCCAAGAGTTTTTCTACAGTAATCTTATGTTACAAATGTAATTAGATGTTACAGAATCTTGAGTTGTCTACAGTGTAAACATGATACATTGATCACCTGCTGATTTAATTTATGAGCATAAACATATTCCAAGACAGTGCCTTGAGTTTAGGTAGCACACTGACATTAAGAAGAAAAGTGGGATTGAGAAGTCATTAACATTTCTATGAGTGATACCAGCGTGAAAATTCTCAGGCCAGATCATTTATAACAACAGGAAGAAAATTCCATCATTGGCAACTACATCCCCGGGATCAGCACAACACCTCTTCAATTGCTGGCTGAAATAGGTCCTAGCTTCTCTGTATTCTTTTCCCTCCATACCGTCCACTGAATTACACTAAGACACCTTTTCACCTCTTCACTTCAGAAACTCCAGTAATATTTATTATTACTTTTCAATGTCAATACTATCACGATAATTTTCGACAAAGTAGGAAACTGATGGATGAAATGGCTGCTTTCTTTTCATCTGCTACTATACTAAATAAGTAATGAATTCATTTATTTATTGAATTATTAAGTTACGTCAGCATCTCTAGTAGACTGTACATTTTTAGAGATGATATTGGTAAATTAAACTTGGATAGTAACCTAGGAATTGCTTATACAGAAAACTCAACGTACTCAAAATACTTATTTACAAACACAGACTTTTAAAACCACTATTTGTTACTTCTTCCACCAAGAACACATATGAACTTCCTCCAAACTAAGCCTCCAAAAGATTATATTTAGAATAAAATTTGCTGAAAGGAAGGATGAATTTCCCTTCAAGTGAACCTTCAAAGGAAATGAGTTAAACCAATATTCACATCCTAAAGATATGAATCTTCAAGTACTAACCCATAACTATGTATTTGATGCATATCTGGAAATGTTCATCATTTGCTTCCAACTTCCTAAGTCTAATTTTGAAAATAACTTGCCATTAGCTTTAACAAGCCTCTCACAATTTTATTATCTACACAAAGAAGTCGTGGAATCATAGAATGGTTTGGGTTGGAAGCAACCTTAAAGACTATCTAGTTCCAACCCCCCTGTCATGGACAGGGACACCTCCCACTAGACCAGGGTGCTCAAAGCCCATCCAACCCCGTCCTGAACAGTTCTAGGGAGGGGGCGTCCACAACTTCTCTATCTCCTTTTTAGAGATAGAGCTTCAAATATTGCACACATGCAAATTTCCAGCATTACCCTGTGTACATATTAAGAGGTGGGATCTGTCTAGTCTGACTTTAGATATCTAAATCTTATTCAGCCAAGGGTGCAGTCTGACAAGGATTTATTTAGCTGACACTGCTGGCTGAAATAGGTCCTAGCTTCTCTGTATGTTTTTCCCTCCATACTGTCCACTGAATTACACTAAGACACCTGTTTGTGGGTCAGTTATGATTGTTGTTAAGCTCAAACTACTGTTGAAATTAATATTCATCAAATGATGGTTTGTCTCAAAGGTAGTCACTCCATGCTGCTTCTGTAGTCAACAAGAACACCCAGAAGACTATTTGTTGCATCTGGTTTAGAGTTATGCCTTGTTCATTGAAAGTGTCTGTCTTCGTGGGTTGTAAAAATGGCCAAAGGTGCTGGTGTTCATCTGAGTAGGTCATTCTGTGACAGCTGAGTGTAAGTTAGAGGTGAGAGTTTCTGGTTTTTCTTTTCATCCCCAAGCAGCACCTTCCTTTTTAATTCTGCTTTTCTGATCTGATGATGAAGTGGTTTAAACTATCATGACTACATTTTTATGCAGTTAATCTTTAGATGCCTGAATAAAATTAGATCACTCTCAGTACAAGTTTCTAAGACAAAACTTAAGAACTCCATCTTTAATACCTAATTAGACGTATTCTTGTGATAATATACAAGTGATATAAGAAGTTGCCTTACTTTAATTTCCAGCTATTGTGTGCACAGTTGGGAAACTTTAACTGCTGGGTCTTAGACTGTACTTGTACCTTTGTGCCTAGGGTCAAGGTTTAAGGAGGAGAGGAAATAACAGTGGTGGAAAAGAATAGAGCCAGGGTTCTCCTGAGAAATCTTGACCTATCAAAGTCAATGGGGCAAAACAGGATGCCTTCAAGGATGCAGAATGTGGTAGCTTTATCATCCCTGAACGGTCATAGAGGTTGGGGCAGTGAGGTTCCTCAAGACAGGAGAAAAACTAATGTCCTTTCCTCAAAAATGTCAAGAAGCATAAGTTAGAGAACTTCAGGGTGTTCCTTGAGAAAACTGTGAAACATGTCTGCTTGAAAGCCACTTATGGGTGCACAGAGAAAAATGAAGTGATTCAGAACAGTCAGCATGGAGTTGCTGGGCAAATCCCTAAGCAACTTTCTCTGAATTCAGCCTTGACTCTGCTTTGAACAGAAGGTTGGACTTGAGACCTCCCATGGTCACTTCCACCGTGAATGATTCTTTGTCTCAATGACAGTGACTCTATTTCATCTGAGGAGGGTGATGAACTGGAATAGTAACTGTAGGCTGAGGAATTCTTTACACTATCTGATCCTATTTGCATGGACAAAATGAGGAAGCACTTTAAAAATGTAAATGACTTATATGTAGAGTAGTTTTGTCTTATTCTGATATTTACAGAGCTTCAAGTAATGTCAGTTTAGTGAGTGGTTTCCAGTAAATACTTTGTAATATTCATACCTTAGAAAGTGAATCTAGTGCAAAATTGCACTTGATGTTGACTAACTTCTGTGTGCCTTTGTTTGACTGTTTTTAAGCTACTTCAAGGCACTTTGCAAAATTTCCACTTACAAACTAAGTTAGCCCCAGGAATAACATTTACTAAGAATAAGGCAAAGGTCAACATTTTTTAAATACTAAGTTACAATTATATGGCAGTTTTTGTTGACAATCATGCTGTAGTTGCTATGCTTACACTGTGCAATTTTATTTTTCTTTCCCTATGAATTTATTTCCATAACAGAAAATATAACTCAGATCAGGTAGGACATCAGGACTGCTATTTATGGAATACAAAGTTTATAATCTTCGCATTCTAGTTTGGACCTTGTTCACAGTATATTGAAATAGTGAAAATTAAATTTTAAAAAAATGCAGAAGTCATCTGAAGGGCTTGCCTATGCCTATATGTCCAAAAGCTGGCTAGTTAAGCAATTGAATCTGTATTTAGGTAACTATGAGTGAAAAGCATCAGTCATCTAACCTAACTTTCTATGAAGCTGAACCTCTAGGACCTGGCCATTCACCATCTTTTCTGTCCATAATCAAAAGAGAGAAACAAGCTTTTGTTGAGGGTGGAATATGTAAGCTTCCTTCATAGAATCACAGAATGGCTGAGTTTGGAAGGGATCTCTCAAAATAATCTGGTCCAACCCCTATATTCAAGCAAGGTGACCTAGATCTGGTTGCCCAGGACCCTGTCCAGATGGCTTTGGAATACCTTCAAGGAAGGAGACTCCACAACCTCCCTGAACAACCTGCATCAGTGCTCAGTCACTTTCACAGTGAAAAAGTGTTTCCTTATATTGAGGGGAAACCTGTGTTTGTTTTTGCCCATTGCCTCTGGTCCTGTCACTGGGCACCACCAATAAAGCCTGGCTCAATTTTCTTTACACCATACCTTCAGGCATTTATATACATTAATGAGATCCTTTCAGGGTGTTGAACAGTCCCAGCTCTTTCAGCCTTTCCTTGCATGTCAGTTACTTCAGACCCTTAGTCATCTTTGTGACTCTTTGCTGGACTCTCCATTATATCCACATCTCTCTGGTAGTGGGGAGCCCAGAACTGGGCACTGTACTCCAGGTATAACCTGTGCTGAGTAACGGGGAAGGATCACCTCCCTTGACCTGCTGGCAACACTCCTCCTAATGCACTGCAGGATACCATTCACCTTTGAGGCAAGGGCAGATTGCTGGCTCATGCCCAACTTGGTGTCCACCAAGACACTCAGGTCCTTTTCTGCAAAGCTGTTTTCCAGCCAGGTGGCCCCCAGCATGTACTGATGCATAGGGTTGTTCCTCCCCAGGTGCAGGACTTTGCACTTCTCGTTATTGAACATTCTGAGGTTCCTGTTTGCCAATTTCTCCAGCCTGTCAATGTCTCTATGCATGGAAGCACAACCCTCTGGTGTATCATCAAGCACCTTTCCCAGCCTGGTGTCATGTGCAGTCTTGCTGAGGGTACACTCTGCTCCATCATCCTGATCATTAGTGACATTGTTAAGGAACCTTAGATGCCTCGGCATGAGTTGTTCTGCTCACTGCAGAAGCCTTTTTCTGTCCATTAGCTATGGAGAACATCTGTGGTTACTAGCTCTTAGGCATATAAATTAGTTATCTTTGTTAGCTTGATTGCAAAAGCTAGAACAGATTACCCTGATATGAAGTAAACAATCTTGATTTTAGAGAGGCAGAGCATTCTGACCTCTCAATGGCTGCACATGTTCAACAACTTAAATAGTCTAAGAGATCTATGTCTAATAACGTGAATGTGTTTCCTGCAGCACCTATCACATACTTCCTAGTACCATTTGGAATTACTCACAATGAAATCGGCATCGCCCTTTTTAATGAACTATTCATGATTTATTTATGCTCACTATTCAGTCATGTTCTTTTTATCCAGCTTTCCTGTTTCACCAAGTCAGAATCTTTTGGAACAACTTCAGCTACTCCCTGTATTTGCACTTTTCTTCGCTACTTGTTGAAAAACATTTCAACAAAATGTTATCATGCCATCTTCTTAAGAACTTCTTTTTCACTTCTGAAGTCTCACAATTTTATTAAAATCCCTATAGTGTTAAGATTAGAATGACTGATTCTAGATGATGTCGTAACAGTGCCAAATGAAAAGAAAGTTCATCTTCTCTTTGTACCTGATGTCTGTATTCGGTGTCAAGAATGGATGACAATGCCGAGTTAGGGTTTCCTGGTCTTATGCCCTTCCAGAGTGTACAAATCAAACACATGGATAACTAGAAAAATATAGAGTTAAGAGGCAAACGCAAATTTATATTTTCCTTCCATTCAATTTAAAAAATACCTACAGGACACGAATTTTATTGTTTTGTTTTGTTTTCAGGTAATAGAGGGAACTGGGGAAACACCACAAGACAAAGGAGGACCTCTCATACTTCAATTTCACTTATCTGCTACATTCATTGCTAACTATTCTTACTAATACCTGTTGGGCCAGAAAACTGCCATGTGCCTCTACTGCTGCAAGGTTTAAGACTCAGTCAAGAATTAGTTCCACCTAACTTAAGAGACTTAACTGAGTTATCTAGGCTAGAATACAAGTATCTGTATGTCCCTCTATAATCCACACAGAGTGAAATGTCTACTGAAGTTCCAAATCACCCTTTGCAAATACCTCTTTTTGTTGACTACAGAAGCATTTCAGGGTCACAGTACAACACCATGCACTTAGAATTTCAGCTAAAAATCCAAAGATGGGTGAAATGAATACAGGTCTTACTGCTGCAAGTAGGTAAACTAGATCATAGAAGAGCAAGAAGGACAATTGTGCTAGCACTTTTGGCATTGATTTTCCAAGAGGATAAGAAAAAAATATTTTGATTTTTTTATTTTTTAAATTTTTATTAAAGAAAAAAGATTAATTAAAGCTGTTGCACTTACTATATACATTTGCTGTACTATTGTGGACAGGTAAGCATTCTGTAAAGTACTCTTGTAGGCTCCATCCACACAATCTCTCTATAGTTTCTTATAATGGAATAGAAATAGACATAGTTGAAGATAAATGCGGGTATGTAGAATTTATCCACCTGTCATTCAGGAATTATAGTTTACTGCATAAAAGAAGTTAAGCTTGCCCACTCTTTATTTGCACTATACTTCTGCCAAAGAGGATATAGGTGCCCTGAATGACAGCTCAGTTACATAGAGTTTTTGCTTACTTGTTCCTGCTAATCGAGAAAAACTGGTTTCTGTGGGAAGAGAATGCTAAAACTGAAAAACAATTGGAAAATTAATCTTCTTTCATTTTCTTACTGTATGCTTTAGTGGCATAAATATAACACATTGGATCTTTTTTGTTTCCCAAAAACTTAAATTTACAAAAATCACCAACATACCCTGTTCGTAGCTTCTCAAGATATCTAGTAGGGTCCATACATCACAAATTCTGGCAAATGTGCAAACCTGATGAGCAGAAGCATGCAGTGTATAGGGTTGTCTTTGTAGGTGAGTCCCCAGCAAGGAATATCCTTGAACAACCTAGCATTCCCTGAGGACTAAACCAGTTAAGCTCTATTTTTTTTTCTTTTTTTTAAGCTGAAGTGAATACAGTAATGTTATCTGAACAAAAGTAGGCTGTCAAATTATGTCCATTATGTCCTGAGCAGGTTCCTCTGGGGGAAGAAGGAGGAAGGGGAGGACATTTGAAGTTATGTTTTTTGTCTCCCCGAGTAACTGTTATCCATGATGAAGCCCTTCTTTCCTGGAAATGGCTAAATACCTGCCTGCCAGTGAGTAGTAGTGAATTAATTCCTTATTTTGCTTTGCTTGCACATGCAGCATTTGCTTTACGTATTAAACTGTCTTTACCTCGACTCATGACTTTTCTCACTTTAACCCTTCCAATTCTTTCTCTCATCACACTCTGGGGGAATAAGTGGGCAGCTGTGTGGTGCTTAGCTGCTGGCTGGGGTTAAATCAAGACAAGTGCTTAAGCAAGTTTTTAATTATAGCAGAACTCCCAAACCATACCAACCTTCTTGCCTCACCATATCGTATTACACAATTTCTATCCACAGAAGTCAGAGCAAGGCAATGCTTGGATCTGGTGAACAAGAGTTCAAGGAATTTAAATCTGGATTTCAGCTTCACCTATTTAAGATCAATTTAATTCTTATCTCTTGATCTCTGTTCACTGACATTCTGTAAGTGTTATAAAATATGCTAAATGTGATCGATTAGGTTCAATGAATTATAAAGTAGGGATAAATGTTGATTCATTTTGTATTTATTTGGTATTGAATTTGATAAACTCAGTATCGTTTTTATCTGGTACAGTGCAGACTAAATGTGTTTGTGTTTTAAGTGTTGCCAGAAACACCGATATATCCTGTTATAATAAGCAGTGTGCAAATATTGCTTCCAAAAAAACCCATTTTTTATTTGCAAGAAAAAAAAAATCTAGTATCCTTTATAACTGTACAGTCTTGAACATAAGTGGAGAAGAATTTAGGCACATTGGGAGTTTTGTGTGACATCAGAACTGAATTTGGCTTTCAAAACCTCTGATTGTACAATGAAACTGGAAACTATTTATGCTTTATTTGAAGTATACAACACGTTTTAAAATGTAAAACACCTTTTTATCTATAAAACAACACTGATCTAGTTGGTTGGGGTTTTTTTAGATGAACTGGTATAAACGGCATGTTTTTTCTTTCTTTACCCATTCCCTTTAGATTTTCTTGTGTGTAGAACAGGTATTTGACTTTTTTACTGACTATTGAGCCAATATGGGCAAGTAATTTGCAATTTATGCCGTGTTGCCTTTAAGTCTTAAACAACCTGCAGAGGAGAGGAGAGGAGAGGAGAGGAGAGGCGAGGAGAGGAGAGGAGCGGGGAGGAGGGGAGCGGGGAGGGGAGGGACGCAGC
>JAAGNO010009420.1:3220-33759 GCA_033439905.1 Ceryle rudis | reverse complement strand
GAGGGTGCGCTGGGAGGTTGGAGGGGGAGCGCCCCAGCCCTTCTTTATTGCAGCCGTGCAGGTGATGGGGCTGCTCCTTTCTTCCTTGGCGAAGGCGAGCCGTGGCAAAGGGCTTGCTGCGAGCAAATCCACGGCTGGCAAAACCGGGGATGCTCGCTCCCGGCTCGGATGTCTCTTGATTTCCGAGTGGATTGTAAATTGCTAAATGAGCCCTTCCGATGCAAATCTTGAAGGATGTCGGGCCTGTGGTGTTCAACCCACCGTATTGTGCCTGGTACCGCTGCGCGCTGGCGATTCAGACAGCTCCTCTCCTCTGCTTCTCAAAAGGCGATGGGAGCGATTGCTGCTGTAAAAGTCTGCTGCCTTTTGTTTTTGTTTTAGATGGTGGATGTTGATGTTGTTGCGGGTGGAGATAGTACCAGACGAAAAATGGATGCCCTGACGGATAGTGCAGTTGAGATTGTCCCTTTGGAGCTCTATGATTCAGCCAGAGCAAAAATAGCTGCTAATCTACAATGGATCTGTGCTAAAGCCTACGGAATAGGTAAGATCACTTTTATTGTGGAGTCAGTCTTGGTCATCTTCTTCCTTTTTCTGTCTCCCCTGCCATTCCAGAAGTAATTAAATGGGACTTTATTTTAAATATCAGTAATATGACAGTCTGTTCTCTTGTAATATTACATGCTTCCTGGTGGCTTCAACAGGAATAATGGAACTATATGAGATGCCCTGAATCAGCAAACCTAATGGTGAATGCTCACAGACTGTGCTGGTGAAGAATGCCTGCCTCAAAATACTTAAATCCTCATTTTAGCCAAGTAGACTTTCATCCGGAGACCTGTGTGTCACTGCTTGCAGGCCCCGAGTCTCTCCAGGCTGTGAAGGTTTCAGTGTGCTTCCTTGTCTAGTCATCTTGGCCAGTGGGTGCGTGGGCCTTGGTACCCTTTGTATGCTCTTTGGACCTTTTATTTTGGTCAGGTTGTGGTTTTGGTTCCAAAATGAGCTAAAAAAGCAATCCATTCCTGATCAGCATGCTTTTAGGTAAAAGGAATGTTGAATGAGCAGGTACAGTTTGCGTTCTGTGACATTAAGCAGCAAGTTGTAGGTGATAGGGAGTCCTTTCCCTTACGTTGTCCTAAACCTTTCCAGTCAAACACGGAGAAATAAAGATTCTTGGGGGTATCCTATATAACATCCCTGGCATCTCTTGAAATTTGCTTTTTCCTTTCGAACTCGATCTGTCCGTCTGTTCTGAACTGTTGTTACTAGATACACCTTGAGTTTAAGTAGCTTCATTATGAAGATGTGTGATGGCATAGTTGCGGGTTTTGTTTCTTCAGAACAAAACTATAATAAAAGCATACACAGAATCTTGTTTTGGAAAATGAGGTAGCCCTGTTAATCTGAGTCTAATTCGCCAAACTCATAATATGCTTAATGGATTAGCACTAGCTTACTTTGTGACAAGGCTGAAGAGAAGCGGTCCATTCCTGCAGTTAGAAAAAAATATTCCAACCAGGATTAATATTTAAGTTATTTTTCTTTCTTTTTTTTTTTTTTAGTATTTCCAGCTCTGTTAGTGTTAGCATCTTAGTGGTTGTGGGGAAAATAGAAACTCATAGGTTTATAATGTTTCATATTAATGCAGGTATTTCATTACAAGCCACAAGAGACCAAAAAAACCCCTGTTTGTCCAATGACGTTTAAAAAAAATGTGGAAAATTGGGGAGGGTGTTACTAAACCATTGATAACTTAGAAGAACTGAACAGACATTTCCTCATGTAAATGTTTTTCAGTTGCTGGAATTGTTCGTAATGTTTCCTGAAGACTTTTTAGTGATCAGAGATAAAATGGATATTCCAGACGTGGAGCCACACTATTTATATTATGACTTTGTTTCAAAAGAAAGCTAATCCTAAATCAGAATTGACTGGCGTGGCTCCTACGCTGCAGAGAAACCTTTACGGCCTCGTGTTTCTTGGTCGTGTCTTCTGAGGCTCCAGACCTTGGGGTTGTGTCCGTACGTCTTGGACCAGTTAAGCAGTTCACAGCAAGCCTGTATCTGCACTCGACAACACCAACTTATATTGAAAAAGCATTTGGCTTCTCTTTGACTGAAAGCTACAAAACCCCACCTTTCACAATGCCAACCATGTGAGCTCTGGTGCCGAGAAGATTGTAGCAGCGTTTGCCATTTTTTCTACTTGTATTTAGGCTCATTCAGATTATGTTTTAATAGAAGTTAAACGCCATCAACAGTAGGAAGGAATATTTTTGCCGGAGCTTTTGGCGTTGCGTTGTCGGTCGTCTCTGGTGAGTAAGGGGGTCAGTGTGTGCGTCTTCCCAGGACCGTGGCAATTTAGTTTGATTTCTTTTTTTCTGAAGTGGCTCTTGCAAGGTGTAGTCACGTAGCAACCATTACTTATGGAACAGCATTGCAAAATACTTAGAAATTTATAAGCGTCTTTAATTCACAGAGAGATGGGTTTAAAAAGGTTTCCTGTGTGATTATTGTTTTGAATAATACTTGAACTAAATATACTACTCGCCCTCTCTCGGGGACTTCTTTTTGTGTTAAAATACTGGATGTTGTTCAGTGGGTCTTGGGCAGCTACCGAGCAACTGTGAATTTGTTATATAAAATCTCACTAGGCAGGTGAAAGTTGTCGGGGCTTTTTTGGTCATTTTAGTCTTAGTTCTGGTCAATTTGGTGGAAAAAAGTGGGTTTCTGTTTATAATATTAAAACACTGTCTTATGTTTTGAAGTAATTCTTATCTGATAGGGTTTCCGTAACTGCCTTGGAGTGGCTGAGTAAAGTGTGTTCTTCTGCAGTGTTAGATTTGGAATCAACCTATGTGAATCGAGATAATTTCATGCCTCAATCTCTCAAATGCCAGGGCATATCCTGGATTTCATTTTCATCTGAGTAAGGCTAAGATGATGCTGAAGTGTGGGAATGGTCAAGAACAGGAATTTGTTTCTAGTGTAGATTGTTACTTTTAGTCATTCATCGCTGCAGGTTTTACCTGGACCTGTATTTTTATTTACCCTTACAGGATATTTGAATTTTCCACATCTAAGTAGGAGAATTCTTCGTACTTATTCTTCTTTTCTCTAAATGACAAATTACTGAGAGCATGCATGACACATAATTGCAAGTCCTAGTTTGGGCTTTGTTTCATTTGGTGATGCATTCCTCCTTTTTTCCCTTCTGGCCATGAAAATAAAGAATTTTGGTAGCCAAACAACTGAGCACAGCTACCTTCTGTCTTCACACCAACACTGCTAGTGAGACAACCCCTCTCCTTGCGTAGGAATTTGGCTGCATGGTTTGTTTCTGGAAGCCCAGAGCTGCTCCTGGCTCGCTGTGGTGGCTGCTTGGTTGTCACAGATGGACTGCAGAGGGAGGTCTTAAAACTGTTTGTCCAAACTGCAGAAGATTAGGGGGGGAAGGATGTTGTGAAGGAAGGTGTTTCCTCATTCGGTGTCATCCATCTACCCAAATAAATGTAGGAGTACTGACCTGGATCACTCAAAGTCTGCGCACGAACATCTGTAAACCTTCTATATTCCTGAAAGATGCTAAGTCCATTCAGCTGAGACAGTAGTTTGAGGGGATGGAATTTGATTGGAACAGAATTATCTTCTTCATCAGCAAACTTTGATTAGAACCAAATGTGCACTTGAAGGAATTCTCCTGGCAGTGGGAAAATACAATTCATAACGCTGAAGCGGCCGAGGAGCAGGGGTGCCACTGAGTTTGTGGAACTTCAGCTCACAGGAGGCGAGTGTGGGAGGTTTCGAGAGGCTTGGCACCCGTCTGTGGGAGAGCTCCCTGCATCGCAGCTGGCAGAATGAACCCGAGTGCCAGGCAGGAACCGAGCGCTGTGCCCAGCCGAGCCGAGGGAAGTGGGACTGGTCCCCGGCGCCACCCGCCCCTCGGGACCAACCAGCGGCAGTCAGAGCGAACACAACCAGGATGTTTTCATTGGGTACAGCTTGGGAAAACAGACAATGAAAAATTTTGCTTTCTCAGCAGACTTAGTTTGCACAGCTTTAATTTCTGTGTAGAAATGAAGTTTTCCATCACCGCGGCTATAATTTAGATACGGCAGGAGCATAGGGAAGTTCTTCAGTGTTGCAGCCTGCAGTGAGCAAGGGGGTTGTGTGCAACCCCTTTCCATAACAAATGTTGTTGCTTCTTTAGGATAGTTTGTAAAATCTGGGGGTTTCAAAATGAACTTGGCGGGTTTTACTTATTTCTTAGGCCTAGGAGCTGTACATAGTTTCCAGCCTAGTGCTGACATTAGCCTGAGACCTCTGGCAAGATACAGGCAGGAAAGCCAAGGACTAATTTAATGCATTGTAGGGAAAATACAAGTTGTGCCTTTCTTTTTTTTGGCTTTGAAGTACTTAATACTTACCCGTTAAATAAGGTTTTGCAGTATGGCAACAGTTACCTTCGGTTACCGGTTGGTGAAGGCAGTGTGAGGACGTTTCCTGGGCTAAATTGCCTAAACCCCTGCATTCCCTGCAGGGAATGTTCTGTTCTTTGTCATCTTTCTTCTCAGGTCCATAGTAAAAATATTTTTAAGAAAGCTGTTGTGTTTTGCAAATACTCAATAGTTCAATGTTTGTTTCTTTGATAGAACACCGACTGTTGCTTGTGTGCAGTTTACAGGGGTGAAGAATTCCCTAATTATTATTTTGTGTCTTCTGCTTCATTCAGGTTTGTGGCTTTGATCAGAAGATACGATAATGAGAATGTGGTTGCTCTCACCAGCAGTATACAAAGTTTCTGGATTAATTTTTGTTTTGTTTTTCTTTTTTTCTGCCTGTTGTATGGAAATTTTTAAGGTGGGATTTTATAGATCACTTAAGTGTTTATAATACAGTTCTGCAATGAGAACCAACGAAGAAGGTTTTTATTACCATGGAGATGGTCTTAGTTGCTGAGAATGTGTAGCTTCTGCTCCTGATCTGCAGCTTTGAGGCCTTTCATGTAGTACTAAATAATTCTGTGAACAGTTGCCGGTACTAACAAAATCTTACTCGGAAAGTGAATCAGCTTCGTTCTGTTTACCGTGAGCTTTGGCTCCCTTTCCAGGTGAAACCAGTTCTTCGTGCTTCCAGAGGCAGAATAAAATCTGGGGTGTATCCACTTCCCCTGTTCAAGGGACAAGTCAAATTTGTTCAGATTGCTGTATTTTTCTTGACCGAATCCTAATCAGGTAGTCGAGCAGGGTTTTGTAAGCGAGATGATAAAGAGTTGGTCCCTACCCTAAAGCGAGGAGAGAAGCTGGCGGGGTTTGTCTCCCTGATGCTTGTTACAAGTGAAGTAATTTTTGTAATCCTGTGAACTATGTTGTGCACAATGATTTACACTTGGAACTGACAGTTTTTTGAGACATTAGAACTCATTGAGACGATGGAACAGACCAAAGGAATTGCTTCCTGAGTAACTCTAATGGTTTCTTTTCAAGTCTTTTATCTCTCATAAAAAGAGCTGGTAGGTGTATCTCTCGTGGGCTCGGTGGGGCAAGAATGCTTAAGAGTTTATGCTGCTGAAACCTGGGAAAAAATGTGTTATTACTTTATTACTTTGCTGTTTCCCACACTTATAAAACAAAAAATGAGCATTTTTTTTCTCTAGAATAAGCTGACTGCATGCAGCTAAGTATCAGGGTATAAAATTTAGATAAAATCCTTGTGTGAAAGACATCTGGTTGACTCTGGCATTGAGTGTAGCGTGGTAAATTCTTCGCCAATTCTTCAACGACTCTTGATAGAAAACTTAGGACAAAGTGAATTAATGATGATTATAACCTGATAATCAGGTTACATGTCATTGGTTTTAAGTTACTATAAAAACACTGGTAGTTTTTAGGCTTTGTGTCTTTTGAACACCTCGGTTTGTCTAAAACTGGCAGCTGTAGAGCTTGTGTTGAAGTCGGTGGTGGCATTTTCTTGGGGAAACAGCTCAGAAAGCACATCAGGAAAACCAGAAGGTGTTTGCAGGGTTTTCAGTAACATTCAATAGTGACATAAAAGGGACATCCTTTTGGAATTAAAACGGTTTTGGAGACCCTGCACAGAAATTTGTGTATCTATAGCTTAGAAATTAACTGCTCAGAACTTAAATTTTCATGTTGATTTTTCTGAATTCCAAAGCATGAGTGAAAATACAAGTTTTAACAAACAGAGTTTTTCTAACATCTAAGCTCAGTTATAGGTCATGAAAGTAAGGTGTTGAAAAAGATTCTTACAGAAACTGGGACTTGGAAAGGTGGGGACATTTTCTTCAAAAAGAGCATTGACACAATCTGTAGCGAGGCAAGCGAAAGCCACGAGACACATTTGGAGCTTGGCCGATCCACAAAAACTGGGGAGAAAAACTCCATAGGACCAGTGGCTGCTCGTGCATCCATAGCGTGTTATTTAACTTAGCATTAGGTTAACTCTGGTGTCTTATGGTCTTAAACCCGACAACGTATTTCGGAGGTTTTTGGCAGTGTGGCAGTTTTGACACTTGAAGGGGGTCTGGGGATGTGAGCAGCCCTGGGTGCTGCAAAGGTTTTATGTGGTGTTAGGCTACAGCTAAGTGTAATTAGCAGAGGTGAAAGGCAAGATATGTCTCCTATGTTGCACTTTCAGAGGTGGGTTTCAAATATTGCAGATGCTTCACAGGTTTTTGGGGTTGTTTGGTGGTTGTTGTTGCTTGGTTGTGGTTTTTTGATGGTTTGCTTTTGTTTGTTTGGTTTTGATGGTTTGTTTGTTCTGACTAAGGAACAGTATCCAAAATGCAAGGTGTATTTAAGTAAGTAATTTGGTAGCACGGAATCTTGCCAGTAAGAACTAGATCCATTTATTGCTAGAAAAGGCCTTTAACAGTCACTAAAATGTTGCTAGCTTAAACACGAATGTGGGATGTCTTAGTGGCCCTGTCACACAGGAAGCTGAGCATCACGTTCCAGTTGTCTCTTCTGTTCTGAGAGTCTGTGGAAAGACCCCAGAGGCTGTGACTAGAGAGCCAGAAGCTATAAAATAGCCGTGGTTCTCCTTGTGGAGAAGGGACCTGAAGCAGCCTGGGGTGAGCTGGCTGCAGGAGAGCAGGATCAGGGCTCTTTGTCCAGCCACTCCTCACAGCACGGTTTCAGACCGTCACCTCGGTTACCCTGCTCTGGGTAGGCTCTGGGAGCTGGTGGAGGGCAGATGTTCACACTAAACCCTCTTCTCAGTACTTCAGGTTTCAGACATGTTGAATTTGCCTTTTTTTTTTTTTTTTTTTAATCAAAAAAGCCTTCAAAACTTGGAGTGTTTTGTGCCAGAAATGTGCTGCTTCGTGGGTATTGTATCAGCCAGTATTCTATTCTTTCCTTTCACAACTGATTTTAGTAAAAAGCAATGTGCCTTTGACTGTTAAAGGTTTAGCTGCTTGTAAGGAATTATATGAGCTGCTTTGTGGTTTGATTTTTTGGGATCTTTCCCTAGCCTTTAGAAATGGAAACTCTAGTTCTCCTTCTGGATATGGCAGTGACCATTTAAATGGAATTAGCTTTCAATAGCCTTTGATTTTAGGTCAGGTTGACTAACATTAAGAAGATTAACAATTGAATTTATTATCCATCTCGCCAAAAAAGGACACTCACGTTAACAAATACTACTTAGGTAGTGCCAGTGGGGGTTTCATTGTGTCTCTTCCAACCATCTTCAGTAGATAGTCCGTATACGGCATCATTCAGTGTCACACAAAGGAAAAATAGTGATTGTGGTTTTTTGAAAACTTTAGAAAGCTTTCTATTTTGAAAAATAAAGGCAGACTGAGTAGCTGTTAGAACACTGGTTTACTACATGTTTTTATCAAAGTGAGATGTACTTGTGGCTCGTGGAACTGATAACATTCCGTCTCAGTTTCTCTTCTGTATGAACATCAAGTGCTCTGCGATATCCAAATCCTGCGCGGCTTATTTTGCAGTTCAAAGATATGCTGTGGGTTGGAGGTTTTTTTGACTGGGGAAATTTAATTATTCTGGAAATTAGCTGAATGAAAAGTAAATATGCTGCCAAATTAATAATTCTTTTAACTGTAGATGTATATATTTAAAACGAACTGTTGAAGTGGCTTCAGGGGAAGATCTTCAGAGTGACTGGGTAGCATAAGATAGAGTTTTATATTAGAAAATTATGAAATGTCTGGCTTCTAGCAGGACTATACACTTGAGGCTCTCATTATTACTGCTATGCTATTATAAAAGTCAATAGCTTCTAGGCTGATTACTGAATATAAGTAGAAGTATTTATTTGGGGATATATCTATTTTTAACTTGGTTTAGGTCTTTTCAAAGATATCAAGAAACTGTTGCTTACAGCAGCATTTCCTTCTGCTTTCAACTCTTGTAATCCCTTGACGTTTGCCTCGTGTTGTGGTGTTAGAACCTGTAACGCTGGCAGGGCTTCGCCTTGCAACATATGGATTCAAAACGTCTTTGACGTGTTTAGAGCGATCAGAGTATTAGCTGTTGGTGGTGCCTTTCTTTCCTGCCAGCTGTAAAGCTGTGCTGATCCGTAGCAAAAGTGTCTCCGTGAGGGCTGGGAACTGGTGGGGAAGAAGTGGTGTGCGGGGATGGTGTCCTGTGTCGTTAATTTTAACTTGGAGGTAAATGACCGTACTCGGGATCTGTGTTCAGTTCAGATAAAATCCTAAACCCACTTGTGGATATTGTGCCATTCCAAAAGAAGTTAATTTTAGACTTGATTTAAGATTCGTCTTGAATCCAAGCCCAAGTGGAGTGGTTTTGCTTCGTAGGCTTCAATTTTTATATAAAGGCTGAAAAGCTGCAGTAGTTTGCGTCAGTGCTCTTGCCTTTACAAACACGGACAATCAGCTCGCTGGAGATTCAGTTGTTTTGCAAACTGTTGATAAAGTGCTCAAGGATTTAGTCAGATGTTTGTCTTTCTGTGAACTTCGGCAATTTAGAACCAAAAAATAGATGGCTTAGTTATCTTTTTCAATTTGAGATTATTTGGCCAGCCCCTCTTAGTGAGTGAGTGTGGCAGTTATTTACTTGCTGTGCACAGATGTTCTGGGATATTACTTGAAATAGCTGGAAGTTTTGTCTTGAAGATATATAAGCTTTGCCCATCCGATACACAGAGCATTTTTGCCTGTGCTCCAAGTAGATGATTTCTTTTAATTCAAAACAAAATTAAAATGCTACTAATGTGCACTAACCAGTAGAGGTGATAGTGTCTCGTTCGGATTAAGCTGGGTCTCATTCAAGGAAATGGCTAGAGGTGAGCAGAGGACAGTGGGGACATTGTCCATGTTGAAGTGCTTTCTGGAAAGGGACTCAGTATCTTTAGAGAGCTGACTGGTGATGGAGAGGATTTTCACTGAAGTGTACATATGACAGGAGCCAATTGTATATGCTTTAATTAAAATATAAGCACAAAGACCTATTGAAAACCGTTTGCAATATGAAACTGCAGACTGAAACACATTTGGTATTTTTTGTGCTTGATTTTTTTTGTTTTATTCTTTCATTTGCTATCTTTGAATTACAGTAAAAAAACCCCAAACAAACGTTTACTTCTGGTTAGAACTGATGCCACTGCCTGGTACCGCTTGTTAAAACTTCTCTTTATTGTTTCAGATAATGTCCCAGAGGAGCTGAAGGACCCGTTTTACATAGATCAATATGAGCAAGAACATATTAAACCCCCCGTGATCAAGCTGCTGCTGTCCAGCGAGCTGTACTGCCGCGTCTGTAGCCTCATTCTGAAGGGGGATCAGGTGGCTGCTCTGCAGGGCCACCAGTCAGTGATCCAGGCTCTGTCTCGAAAAGGGATTTACGTCATGGAGAGCGATGATACACCTGTGTCTGAATCTGATCTGGGCTCTGCACCAATCAAAATGGTTAGCTTAATTAAATCCACCTAATGATCTTTTTATTTAACGCTATTTAAAATAGTTCATGGAATGAAGAGCTCTTAATTTCTAGGTCACTAACCTCAGGAATATTTAAAATTAAATACAGTTAGACTTCTTTTTTTTTTTTTTTCTTAAAAGGATTTTCTTTTTCAACACTCACCATTTTCTTCTTTTAGAGCTCTCATATGGCAATGATTGATGCTCTTATGATGGCCTACACTGTAGAAATGATCAGCATCGAGAAGGTGGTTGCTAGTGTCAAGCGTTTCTCTACATTCAGTGCCTCGAAAGAACTGCCCTATGATTTGGAGGATGCGATGGTTTTCTGGATTAACAAGGTAAAATTTACTTTGAGAAAAGCGTGTCTGGTTCTTACTATCCCTTCTCAGGTTTTTGAGAAGGTTCCGATGAGTGCCTTCCATCATTCTTACCTGTGAATTTCTGTCATCTTTTCCACTTCAGCCGAAGAGAACTGCTCTAATTACTGTGGTGTTACTTGTTACCTCAAGTCCAAGAGTAGCTGGGTGTAATATCCTCCTAGTACAGATTACTATTAGTAGTATTTGATTGCCTTATTACTGAAAATTGTAAAAATTGGGTTCTTTATTTTCAGACAAGCTGTTAGGAGGGTCTTTTGTTTGTTTGTCTGGGGTCTGTTTGTTTGTCTGGGTGAAGCATTGTTTCATGTTAAATGAGAGGCTAGACTTAATTCTGACTAGCTTAAATACATTAAACAGAAAAACTGAAACTTTGGAAAGGGTAGAGGTTAAGTTACTGAAACCCGTTCAAGTGACAAGAGAGTCACGTTCCAAAGAGAATGTCTCCTTTGTGAACACAGGATTCCCTTGTGATTCTGGCTACTGCTGTTAAGAGAGTTGCTCTTGAAAACTGTTGTAACACACAATTCTATAAACTTCTGTTTGTAGAATGGATTGACCATTAAGTAAGGGGAGGAAGAAGGACTCGACTTGTGGAACAGTGTTCAGTTGTATTTTAATCTCTCCTTTGTTATGCCCTTCTAGGTAAACCTTAAGATGAGAGAGATAACAGAGAAAGAAATTAAATTAAAACAGCAACTAATGGAAAGTCCAGGGCACCAAAAGGTAAAACAAAGCTATCTTCAGTTGTGAATTTGTATATTGCTGATTAATGACTTTAAATATAAATGTTTCAGTATTTTCTTTGTCAGAGAAATGTGAGGCATCCAGTCCTCAAAACTCCTGAGATTTTGTGCATGCAGTTTGTTTTGTGTCTCTCATCAGCACCCTTCTGTACCTTTCAAGCCCACTGGTATCTTTAGACTTTCCGTAAAGTTTTAGTTGGACTAAAATGCAACTTAAAATAACTTGTATCAACTTTACATGGGTAAATGTGACTCAGCTTTCACAGCACAAAATATATGTTATATATTTTGAAAGCTCTTGGGGCATATTCATTTTGCATGGGTAAATTGTCTAATGTATATTCAGGTTCTATCTGGTCAGCGTTACTCTTGGCATTCAAATGTTCTCTCTGTGTGTTTGTAGTTGTCTTCCACCTTTTCCCCTTGAAATTAGATCACAATGCACTAGCATTGCAAAACATGGTACACTTTCATTTCTGGAGAATGTAAACCAGATCTTGCTCAAGCACAACGTGTGTCAGCTGTCTGAGCTCCCCATTTACGATTTGGTGAAGTCTTAAGAAAAAGTGCTAAGTTCTTTCCTCAGACTGGCATTGCTGTGCAAAGGGGCTAAGTGTGACCTATGAACAAGGCACAATTGTTTAATTTTCATGTTAGTGGCAAAGAGTTGTTTGGGGTTTTTTTTATGTAAAGTAATATAATTCAATGATAAGGGGCTAAAGAACTTGTTTAATATACAAGTTGATGCACGGTGTGAAGGAACCCTTTAACTATTGGTCTCTCTATTGACTCTTGGATCTCATTTTAATATTTTTAAATCTAAATTTTAGGTCACAACTCCTCTAAAATATGAAAGTGTGTATTGCTGAAGTGCATTTAAGTATTACTGCTTTTAACTTGCATTGCTGATGTTCCTTTCCTATTCCTACGTTCCTTTCCTTGCTTCCTGAGCAGTCTCCTTCCAAATGGTATTGGAAATTAGTGCCTGTAAGTGAACTATTTTTACACCAGTTGTCATCCACAAAATCATGGCTTTTTAAATTCCTTCAGAGTGTTCGCTTCCATTACAATGCTTCTTAGATGGTCTCGGAGGAACAAACCCAACTGTGTAACCTTTGGGGTCATCAGGCTTTAGTTTTCATAACATGTTCCTTGCATACTGTACAGCATACAGCATAATCACTTCACAGCATCTCAAAATTGTTTCCCCAGTGCAGGAGTGAGGGGTATGGAGTAGCAGCAAAAAAAAAGCCCTAGAAAATTATCAACAGTTGAAATGGTCGTGTTTACTGGTTTTGTTGTAAGTAGGCAACTGATCACAGCACTAAGGTGATGCAAAAGCTGGTTGGTTTAAATGGTTGCTAATCTTTGAATCCATACTTCAAATACCCAGATGTTTGCAGCTGTATATTAAATAATGCTCTTGCCCAGGTCTGGGAATGTGTCAAAACCAGAACACCGTTACTCATTGAGATGGGATTAGAAGATTTGACAAACCAGTTTGGACCAGTTATGGCTGTTGGAGTTGTATGCTAAATTAATGAGACTGAAGCTGGCGTAATGGGAGGAAAGGCAGTTTATATACCAGAACAAAATATGTATTTTCTTTATCATGAAGTGCAAAAATGGAGTATCAGTTCCACTATATTAAAAATAAGTAAATTGTACTTCTAGTATTCAAGCCTCCTTTCTTTTGGCTGAGTTTATTTCAACTTGCAGAGATCTTTCCTTGCTCCTTTGCTTTCCTTAGCCTTGATTCCCTTTCTCCTGCACTAGCTGGGTCTGCTGGCTGTTGTTTGCTCCTGGGGAAGAGGAGAACTCTTGTCTTGGTTGCAAATTGCAAAGAGCAGTGCACTTGGAAAAGGGGGTGTGATCGGACAGTCACCTGTCCCCACAGGCTCTCTGCCTTTCCTCAGAGAGCTCAGTCCCACTCCTCTGCCTCATAATCCTTTATTTGTTTGAACCAAATGTATGGACCACGGTAAAAACTTTAAATACCTGTAATAAAGGAGATTTGACTGAGGACCTGCGGGCTACTAAACACTCTGACAGAGCCAGGATGTAATGAAGTATTGACCTAGTGCTTATCATTTCCATTCTGGTGTGCTTAGAGATCACATCTGTATTTGAGGCAATCGTTTGATAGCCTCTCGAGGAGGTTGAGTAGGTTTATCTTTAGTTTAGAGATAACTGCCTGAGAGTAGAAGAGGTTATGGGGATAGAAATGACTTGTAGGATATTGTTGAGCAAGTTGGTGGTGAAGGAAGGAGTAAATTAGAGGGTCTCTCCCTCCTAGTCCAGTACCACTTAGATTATATTGTGTTTATTTTTGTGATTTAAAAAAAAATAAATATTTTTTTAATGTAGAGTTACCTCTATTTTGGTAGCACCCATTTCTGCACGTTAAGGCATACAAATGTCATCAATTGCATGCATGGGCAGAGGGGAGAACGAACCACAAAACTTGGTTTAGAATATATGAAAGAATTCATCATTTTTCAGTATAAAACACTGAATGATTAAGAGAATAATAGTTGAACAAAAAAAAAAGTAAGGAATGAAGTCCGTAAAAATATCCTTGAGGATAAATATGTGGTATTTTCAACGCAGCTAAAACAAACAAGGAATTCTTACAGATTTTAGTTCTCGGCATTGAGTGTAGTTAGTTTAAATTCCATTTAAGCTGATTGCACAGGTAATATTTTTATCTGCTTTACATACAGGAGGAATTAAAGTTTAAAATAGAAATTGCAGAACTTTGTCTTCAGTATGCTTACTTCGACTGAGTAGCTAAATGATGAACCTTTTAAGCTAACCAGTTCACCTTAGTGTGCATACCTATTTTACCAGACTTAATGACCACGTTTCCAGCGCATAAGGGATGTTGCTAACACACTTGATTTGATTTTCATGTTTAAATAATCACCCTTGTATATCTCGCTATTTCTTTTTGTGTAAGCCTGATCTGATGCATGCCGTATCGCACTGCATGCTGGAACCAGTGGAATATGCTCGTGTGGTACAGTATGATTCACATTCCATTACATATTTGTGGAGTGCTTCAGGCTGGGGGGGGGAAGAAAAAATTAAAGAAATTGCACCTGCTAAAAGGACAAGAAAAATAGCATTAGTGTATAGAGAGAGCTTCTAGAGTTAGTTGCCTTTGCCAGGGAAACTTAACATAACACGTTTCTATTTGCCCAAAAGAAAGAAATGAAACTGGTTCTTACTACTCCGATTATAAGCGATCTTCATTCCTTTAAACAGATATTTTTCTCAGCCTGTGCCATGCTAAATTGACACGTATGAGCATGTGTGTTTGCGTAGAGAGCTTTCCCAGGGTCTCTTGGAAAGTGTTTGGTTCCATTGGTACAATCCAGCTTTCCTCTGATGATGTCCTACATTCTCTGTATATCTGCATGTTCGGCCAGCACATCAGTCGAGACAGTTTGCTAAGTGATAGGAATGTGCTAAAGTGTAAAAGGAATCTTTTTCCAGCACTGCGAAGTATTTCTGCTAGGCTCCGTAGCGCTCTTCTCTTGCTCGCCCGATTGCTTTGCTGCTCAAACGTAGAGCTTTCTAGTCTGGCTCGCATGCGGCTGCTTGGTGAATATCGGCGCTAAAACTTCTCTTGCAAAAACTGCAGGCGGCAATGCCAAGATTTGTTCTGTAGTTGACTGGCTTTAGCTATTCTACAGCCGTGCTCCAAATGACAGGAGGGCTGGCGGGGGCTTGCAGAAGAGTTTGATGCGGATCTGTAGTGAACTCGAGGAGAGTTTTGCCACTGATGTAACGGGCCTGGTGCTCCTCTTGCTGACCCGTTTTTGGGAAAGGCCCTGCTTTTTCCTTTTGCACGACATTAGTATTGTGCACTGGCTTGCCAAACATACGATCTCTGAATCTCTCTGAGAGAACTTTGTGGACGTGAGGGCAAGTCTGTGGGTGTAGGTAACGTATGAGAAATCACTAGCTCGATTATTTTTTTGCTGTGTTTTGTTTTGTTTTTCCCAAGCTTTAAGTGTTTTCGTGTAGTTATCTGTGTCTCTTTCTTTGGATCCGCTGCATTCATGCATCTGCGTGGAAGGATTTTGCCTTAAATTGCTTGTAGTAAGTTCAAATGTGTGAATGAATGTAGGAATTTGGCAGCATGGGTTGCTTCCAAATAAGAGGAGAATGATTAAAAGGGAAGCACCGTGTTCTTCAGAACTGGCTTCCACTGAGAGACAAGTATAACCTTGTACATTGTTGTTGACTTAGAGCAGAATGCTATAAAGGATCCACCGCAAAGAGTTTTCAGTGCTTAACAAAACATTCCCTTTTTTCTTTTCCTTTTCTTAGCATCACGTGAACACTTGTTTTCCTTTGTTAGGTTCGTTACCGCAGAGACCATCTTTCAAGCAGGCAACTACCATACTTTCCTTTGCTTGAAGATTTGATGAAGGATGGTAGCGATGGTGCTGCTCTTCTAGCTGTGATACACTATTACTGCCCAGAGCAAATGAAGCTAGATGGTATGTAATAAAAGCTTCTAAAAAAAATAATCTTCACTCGTTGAAAGTTGAAGTAGCAATACATTAGCAAATGAAAATACAACATTCCTAATCAGTAGTGGACTGGTTAGGTCTGCTCAGGTCACATATGGAATCCACAGCAGTATATTTAAGAAGTAACATCTCTTTGATTTTGGTTTTTTACTTCCTGTAGTTGAGGCCTGTGCTCTGTATATTATGAGGCACAGAAGAATCCGTTCTTCGCTAGACCTAGATGATACAGCCTGCTTCACTCAGCTGCACTTGGCTACAGTAGACCATCCAAAAGAAATGATGTCCACTACCCTTTGCTGATAATTCTCGGGTTCTTCTGTAGGAGTACCTATGTAATTTGACATTTTACAGTCCAGATTTTAAAATAGGTCCTCCCAGTCTTCAGCAATTGTCACTCTTCAGCATATCAAACATGAGTTCTCTTTCCCAGAAAATGCTTTTCTTAATAATTCGTACTCTTTGTTGCATTTAACTTCTACGAATCAACATTTTGTATTGGTTTTTAAATTCTCAGGTACGTTGTACCTTGCAGAGCTCCTGAATGGTTTCAGAAGGAACCAGCACTGTGAATCCTAGGAGTAACCTTTTATTATGTGCAAATGAAGACGTCTGGTTTTAATTGCTTTTGTATTTTGTCATTATGTGTGTTCTTTGTAGCCTGCTTACCTCCTCTGTTGCTGTGATAAACCAAATCCTCTATGGTTTTTAAATGAATGCAAAATCGATACTGTTCTCTATCTCCATTTCTTCCTCCTTTTGTTATCCCTCTGGTAATTAACAGGTAGAAGAATGTCACTGGTAGCCAATAAATATGAAATGATGGTGTATAAGCAGTCTGTGAAGTTCCTGTTTGTAGCGTTTCTGTTAGTTGTGGATGGGAGGTTAATACATTAGAATAGTGTCGTAACTTACTCATCTTTCTCACCTTTCCAGATATTTGTTTGAAGGAGGTAACATCAATTGCAGACAGCCTCTATAATATTCAACTTCTGAGAGAATTCTCAAATGAGTATCTAAACAAATGCTTTTACCTCACTTTGGAGGATATGTTATACGCTCCTTTGGTTTTAAAGGTAAGAAGCACAATGAAGGATGTATTTGTGGGTGAATCAGAAGTGTTTTATTGTAAGGTGTGTTTCTTTCTTCCTTTTCTCCCCTCTGTTTTAGCCTAACGTTATGGTCTTTATTGCGGAACTCTTCTGGTGGTTTGAGAATGTCAAACCAGACTTTGTACAACCAAGAGATATTCAGGAAATAAAAGATGGTAAGTTTTTAAATCTTGAGAAATGTTAGCATGCTATTTGAAGTACATTACAATGAAACCCTTGCACAGTGGTGTTTGCTCTGGAGTTTGCTTTCTACACAAACTTTCTGCTTGCTGGGGATCTTTGAATGCAGTAAAAATAGAAGGAAATTTAGTCCTAAATCTGCTTGGGTTCTAATTTTTTTGAATGAGACAGGTAAGTTGTGGGTTTGGGGTTTTTTTTCCCCTAAAACCACTAAATATTTACTTGTAACTTTATTTGCATTATGGTCACCATAAGATACATGTTTTTAGTAAAGACTGATAGTTAAGGTTTCATTTTAGCTTTGTGTCCTGGAGTTTTCATTCTAACACACTGCAATCTGAAAACGTCCTGGTTTGTTTTGTCGCTTCAGTGGCGAGTACGAGTTGTGCTAATGTTATAAATCTGTGCACAGTTAAAACCGTGCTGCAGCAGAAGAGCAGTCGTCCTCCTGTTCCTATTTCCAATGCCACCAAGCGAAGTTTCATGGCCAGCCCTGCCAGTACTGCTCCAGCAGATGTGCAGCCCTCTGCTCAGGCAGGCCCTGAAGCCTGCAGTAGGTACTACCTGCATCCCGAGGAGCCCGACTATCTGTAAGTCAGTTTTCATGGTGTTTAGACAAACCTTTATTGGCTAACCCATGAATTTCTGCTGCTAAAGTACTTGGTTTGCTACAAATTGAGGGAATTTATGTGCAGTCGGTCTCTAAGATATTCTCAGGTTTAAAGTAGTATTTGAAGAAGCAGCTCTTTACTCTGAGGGTAGTGGAGCACTGGAACAGGTTGCCCAGGGAGGTGGTGGAGGCCTCATCCTTAGAGACATTCAAGGTGGGGCTTGAGGCTCTACGCAACCTGCTCTAGTTGAGGATGTCCCTGCTCACTGTAGGGGGGATGACCTTTAGAGGTCCCTTCCAACCCAAGGCATTCTGTGATTTTATTTTGCACTGTTACGTTTGATCTTTGTGTGGCAAATGCCAATAAGCCCCACCAGTAAATGTCACCGTGACGTGACGGACAACGTTACTTTAACTTTTGGAAAAAAATGTGAAAACTGTGCAAGCAGCTCATCTTTCCGAGCCATATTCCATAAATGGTGATACAAAACCAAACTCTGATTGTCATGGACAAGAAGATAGAGAAGATTGCTCAGCTTACCTAAGTTTGATTGCAAGTGATAAGTTACTTCAGGCTTTCCTTTGTCTCTAACGTATTATTTACATAAGCTACATTTTAAGTCTGCTGTATGTAGAAATTTAAACAGTTTGATTTCAGGTAGGAGGTTTACTTTGTATCGTTACATGGGAAACTTTTTCTTCTCTTTAAGTAGCTTCTTTAAACCACAACCATAGAGTATTAATGTTAAAGAGGACGGGGTAACCAGCACCAGTGCAACTTTGCAACTGTATCATTTCTGTCCTTATAGAAGAAAAGTTCTTGCAGTGACGCATCTTTGCTTTTCTGCATTAGGGGCAAAGGAGGAAGCCCTGCTTTTAGCCCTTCCCATCCACTGCTCCCTTTGAGACAAAAACAACAAAAATCTTTACAGGGAGAAGACAGCCCTGGTAAGTCTGCCTTGAGTCTGGATTTTCAAACATGAAAATGTTAAAATGCAACAGTCAGATCTATAATATTTGACCATTTCTCATTTATTCTTTTCAGGCTTTGACTGCCTGTCTGATTTTGGTTAATATTTCAGCAAATCTGTTTTCTGCTGCCATCTCTTGGTCAACGTTTATTACGTTTGCTATGAAATAAGTAAAAGTGCCGGTTTAAATACCCATTTCTAAGCTGTGTTAATAATTAAAATAAATATTTCAGGTCATCGGCATCGTTCCAATTCTCTGACCCGCGTTGATGGGCAGCCACGAGGCTCAGTTCTTGCATGGCCAGAGAGGAAACCCAGGTAACAGATGTAGTTTGGTATTACGGTAGTGTTTACTGGTAGGATGCTGTGACCATTTCATTCTGGTTCTGTGGGATCACTTCCGTAGAACTGGACTGAACGTTGCTTAATTTTGTTTTCTCCTAAGGTACACTTTCAGAGATGACTGATTTTAGGGTTGCACTTGAACATACTTTTAACATGATTCTTAGTAAGGGCTGTTGAAAATGGAAGTATCTGAGGTTGCTGTTTAGTATTTCTGGTCACTTTTGATACAAGGTACATTTTTCAAACGGAGCAAAAAATTTTAACTGTTTATATCATGGTCCTTAGTTCAACAAATTGTAACTTTTTGTGCTTAAGTGTCAGACTGTTGTTATCTTTTCTAGGCCTCTGTCTCAGCCGACACCGTTTGCACTTCATCAGTCTGCCAGCAGCGATGTGGACCCTGGGTCTGGTGACAGCATTAGTCTGGCCAGATCCATCAGCAAAGACAGTCTGGCTTCAAACATTGTTAACGTAACTCCAAAAAATCAGCCTCATCCTCCGTCAGTGAAAACTAACGGGAAGAGCTTGCTGAACAACGTTGAAATCGAGGATGAAGATGAAGAGCTTATTGCAATCATCAGATCTGAAGAAAGGCCAAACCGTGGTGATCTTGAGTTGCAGAATGCAGCAGCAGCAGCAGCCAGGGTGCCCAGCATCGTTGCAGCTGCATGGTCTCCAAAAACACATAGCGAGACTTCAGAAAGCAAACCAGAGAGCTTTTACTTGGAGCCTTTAATGCCTGCCATTCTAAAACCAGCAAAGGAAAAACAGATAATCAATAAAGAGGATGAATGTGGGGAGGGGAAACAAAGGAGTTTTATAACAAAGAGATTAAATGAAGGACACTTACCTTTGATCCGCAAGAAAACAAACAGCAGTCATGGTGAGCATGACCTCAACAGGACTTTTACTCCCATTTCTAGTTCTGATTTCACTCCAGCTGCAGATCCTAGTACTGCAGATTCGGGGGCTCTGGTGGAGGCAAGTTTAGAAGCTTCCAGACCCTTGTCTAGTAGCAGTTTAGATCCTTCCACTCAGGATCTCTCCACTGGAGGATTTTTTCTTCATGCTGCTAAATCCGATGATGACATAGCGAGTAAAGTCAACGTAAGTTACATGAGAGGTCTCAATTCGCATGTTGCGGATACTACGTGGACTATGGTGAGACAGGACTCTGATTCTGATCTCTTGGACATAGAAGACGCTGAACAGGACATGGTGGTCATAGATGACCATCCTATAGTCGCTAAATACATTGGCGAGGAAGAATCCGCAAAATTGCAAGAAGACATGAAGGTAAAAGAACATGAAGATAAGGATGATGCTAGTGGCCGTTCCAGCCCATGTTTGAGTACCATTTCTCAAGTTAGCAGCGTGTCCATGGCTAGTGGGAGTGTCCGAATGACCAATTTTGCAGAACGAAAGCTTCAGAGACTTAACAGCTATGAAACCAAGTCCAGCACGAGTAGTTCACAGAAGACCACACCAGATGGCTCAGAGAGCTGCCCAGCACCGCTGACCACCTGGAAGCAAAAGCGAGAACAAAGCCCCAACAGACAAAACAAAGACAACGTTAATCTTTTAGCTTCTGAACTGGTGCAGCTTCATATGCAGCTGGAAGAGAAACGAAGGGCAATAGAAGCTCAGAAGAAGAAGATGGAAGCCTTATCAGCAAGGCAGCGACTAAAATTGGGCAAGGCAGCTTTCTTGCACGTTGTTAAAAAAGGGAAGTCTCCTGATGTTCCCCAACCTCTTAAACCAGAGCATTTTGCAAAAGAATATTCTCGGCACAGTGGCGAAGACTTGGATGAAGTTTCTTTGGGTTCCAAATCTGAGGAGTTTCTCGTGAAAGAGGAGGAGAGAGAAGAAATGCTTAATGATTCCCAAGAAGTAGCAAAAGTAAAAATGCAGGAAAGCCTGGCTTTTGCTGAGCAACACAAACCAAAAGACTCTGCTGCTATACATGATTTGGAAAAAAGTAAAATTATTTCTGTTGCCCTCCTAGAAGACAACGTTACTGAAGTGGATATAAATGAATGTGATCTCTCTATTGAAAAACTAAATGAAACAATCAGTACACTCCAGCAGGCGATATTAAAGATTTCTCAGCAACAGGAGCTACTTATGAAATCCCCGTCAGTGCCATCACCAGGAACCAGAAGTAACTCTCAGGACCAAAAGGTAAAACCATCTATTCATTTTGTTGAGCCCCTGTCTCCAACTGGAATGAACAACCTTCGTAAGCCTCCTCGATTTGGTCAAGGAAGGAGTCCTCGATCGGGAAGACCAGCTGACCTGAAAGTCACTAAAGACAGGCAACAAAATTCAGCACGTGTTAAAACCCCAACGCAAACTCTAGAGACCTTACCGCATTTAAGACCTTTTCCATCCAATAGCTTGTCGAAGACCCCAACAGAAATCGGCTTGGAAGGTAGTCCTGATCATGGAAGTGGTTCTCAAGAAAAGTGTTTCTTTGATACCTATAGACTTCATGATGAGAGCAATCAACGGGCCCTTGTTCTCTCCACCTCCAAAGATGCAAATATTATTTCTGAAATGAGCAATGAGGTGAATAACAGCTTCAAGGAAACAGGGTTGAATTCTTCCGATGGTTCAGGAAAAGAAAATGTCCCGGTGGATGAGCCCCTGAGAAGCAAGGCTAATCTCATTGAAGTGGACTTGTCTGATTTAAAAGCTCCAGATGAAGGAGAACTTGAAAACCAGGATAGCTCTACGGATCTAATTAGTGAAGGTGATCAGAAGTCTGGCGTGGGTTTTTTCTTCAAGGTGAATACAGTACCTTTCTACATTCGTTATTGTTACACGTTTGCCCAGCATTAGAACTGCTTTTGTCCACTTCACTCTTCCGGTGGAATGTGGTCTCCCTTGGCTGCAATATTAGGATTTTTGAAAACTACTGGAAAAGAATTGCCTGGTTTTGACTTGACACATTAAATGCTGGTCCTTGTTAACTTTACTAGGAACCAAGATTAACTTTGCTTTTCTTCTCTTTCCTTTTGTCTACCCGAGAACCAGAAAAACATACAAACGTATAGTAAACATTTAGCACAAATAAAATCAAATGCAAGGGAAGAACTTACTGTTTGGGGATCCCAGCGTTCCGTGAAGCTGTATCAACTGAAAGAAAAAATTCTGACAGAACACGGATACCTAGTAAAAATCTGCTGAGCAGGTTTTAAAACTTGTCAGGGAGCTGAGGGTCTGAAATGGGGTTGGTTTTTTTTTTCCATTTGCACCCAAATTTCTCTGATTTTCAGCATCCTACAAGTCAAGGACTAACGGAGAATTTAGTTGTGTAGCTGCAGATAAAAGTGAAAAATAAGATGCTTCAGTGCACTGTTGGAAGGAGTTACTGTTTTTCATGCAGCTTTTGTTTCTGTCCTGTGACCATAATGTATAGGGCTGCTGCTGAAAATGCATTAGATTGAAGTAATTTTTCTCATTTCACACCTAACCGGCTCTGATTTATGCTCATCGATTCTAAAAACACAAAGATTTCCAAAAGTAATTGCTTACATTCTCCCAAAATCTTCCTGGAATCCTCAGCAATCTTGTGATATCGAGCTTAATATGTTTTCTTCTTCTTTAAAACTCTCAATCCCTATGAATTTTGCAGGATGAACAGAAAGCGGAAGATGAGCTCGCAAAAAAACGTGCGGCGTTCCTGTTGAAACAGCAGCGCAAAGCTGAGGAGGCTCGGATTCGGAAACAGCAGTTGGAGGCTGAAGTTGAACAAAAAAGAGACGAAGCTCGGTAATAGCACGTGGAAAAGAATACTTGTGTTACCTTGAAGATGAGGAGAACTGTTTTATGTTGAACATAATGTCGTGTTTGCTTTTCAGTCGCAAAGCTGAGGAAGATCGAATACGGAAAGAAGAGGAGAAGGCTCGAAGAGAACTGATCAAACAAGAATATCTAAGGAAAAAACAGCAGCAAATCTTGGAGGAGCAAGGGCTTGGAAAGCCCAAATCAAAGCCCAAAAAACCCAGGCCAAAGTCGGTCCATCGTGAAGAATCATACAGCGATTCGGGGACAAAGTGCTCTTCTACACGTAAGGATTTTGATTCGTTTGCTCTCCCTGAGTCTGCAAATCTGCTTTATCAAAACGTGGTTCACGTTTTCTCTTTTCTTTTGTAGCTGATAATTTGAGCAGTGCTCAGTCTGGTTCCAGTCTTTCTTTGGCCTCAGCAGCAACAACTGAACCTGAAAGTGTCCACTCCGGTGGCACGCCGTCGCAGAGGTACAGGCGGAGTTTTAGTATTTGTAGTTTTTATTGTGTTACGGAACAGCGTTGGGATTCGGCGTTGTTTGTTTCTGCTCGCTGGCGTAGAGGCACAACAGTAATTGCTAAATTCATCTTCTATTTTAGGTGGCTGCCATCTCCCGTGTTCTGTACAGACTTGCGATTTTGTTTTGTTTTCTCCAAAGGAATGATGAAATTTTGCTGTGATAGTCTAGCGGGGGAATCTGACTGTGTTTGGGGGAGGAAGAGGGACAAAAGCAAGTTCCAGTCAGGGCCAGCAAACGGTGAATTGGTTTAAGATTGGAGGGGGAGAAAGAAAACCAAACTTTTGGCATAATTTTTTTTTTTTCTTCTTTTAAATTCCCACTCAGAGTTGAATCAATGGAGTCCTTACCAATACTGAGCAGAAATCCGAGCAGAAACACCGAGCGAGACTGGGAGAACGCTTCAACGGCATCTTCTATTGCTTCAGTGGCAGAATACACAGGTGACTGTTTGGTTTACCTTGAGCATTTGTCAGAAATAGCTGGTCATAAAAGGCTGTGGTATAATTGCTGTGACACATTGTCATGTCAGAAGTTGTCAGGTGTCTTAGAAAAAATATTTGAGGGGAGGGGTTTTGAATGAAAATCCTATCATAGAGCAATTAATTTTTACTTGTTTATCTTCCTTAGGTCCAAAATTATTCAAGGAGCCCAGCAGCAAATCAAACAAGCCTATTATTCACAATGCCATATCTCATTGCTGTCTCGCTGGAAAAGTGAATGAACCACATAAGAATTCAATATTAGAGGTAAAACATTAAAATATTGTAACCGTGGAAAACACAATCCTGTAGTAAGAGTTCAACCTGTACAGGACTGAAAATCGTGGTTTAAAAGAAACTTTATCTAGTGTTCAAAACAACTTTATTTAAACACTTATTTAGCTCTGTGTGAAAGCTTGGCATAATAATAACATGGGAATTTTCTCAGCGAACAATGTACGTAAAGGTTTGTTTGCTTGTTTTTACTGCAGGAACTAGAAAAATGTGATGCCAACCACTACATCATTTTGTTCCGCGATGCCGGCTGCCAGTTTAGAGCACTTTATTGCTACTATCCTGACACTGAAGAAATCTACAAGCTGACTGGAACAGGGCCAAAGAGCATCACCAAGAAAATGATTGACAAACTTTATAAGTACAGTTCGGACAGAAAACAGTTTAACGTGATTCCAGCCAAAACCATGTCTGTCAGCGTGGATGCTCTCACTATTCATAACCACTTGTGGCAAGCCAAGCGACCTGCAGTGCCAAAGAAGACTCAGACTCGGAAATGACACCGAGTTCTTGGGGAGAAGATTGCTGAGCGGGATTGCATCGGAAGAAGACATGTTTACCATTTTCCTCCACTTTGGTATGAAATGTGCAGAACCATAAACATTTTTTTTAAGAAGCTTCTAAACAGAAACCGTGGATGCAAGTTATTGAGAATGAAGGACCATTGCCAGTGTTTTTTATGAATGATAAATCTGCTGTTACACCCAACGCTAACTACTGTGGCTTTCAACTGATGAGGGACGGTGCATGTAGCAAGATCTTTAACAAGTGGATTTCCTTTTACTTGAAGCTTTTCATCGGTACCAATTGGGATTAATTCAGTTCTGTTTCCGCCTCACTCCCTCCTCTTTCCTGTCATTCTTACGGTTGGCAAGCTCCAATCTTCGGTGGAAGGATTGGATAGATCTTGGGTGAAGTGTTCTGGGTTTGGTTTGGTTGGGTTTTTTTTAAACAGTCTTTAGGGAAATCTTCCTTTCAGACTTTTTTTGAGGAACTGTTTAATACATCCAATTGTTGTACTGTATCTACTGCCAACCTAAGTCCAGCTCTCAGATTTCTGAAAAAAGCCCCAACTTGTGCTGCTCAGACCAGAGTTTACTCGCAGTATCTGTTTAGGATAAGCATTGCAAGGATTGCAAAAAGCCAGTCTTTTTTAAAATAATTTAAAAAAATCATTTGCAAATGTAAAGATTTCTGGAATACAATCACGAGGAGGCATACAGGTGCTACTGGCTTGGATATGCCCGACTGACACTTCAGGCAAGCTGACTGGAGCACGGTTATTACCGATTTCAGTTTCAGGTAGTGTCCTAAAGATTTGGTTACTTTAATGAAGATGGATTCTGGTAGGTATAGAACATTTCCACTCTGAGCACGCTACTTCTGTACGATGGTGCACTTAATGACCACAAATTTTAATGTTTTTATTACATCATGAAATGTAATTCTACTTTCTTTGTCCTGTCTTTATTCTGAATGAGCAGCATGCTCTAAAATGAAGAGTGTGTTATGTTTTGTTTTGGTTTTTTTTTTTATTATTATTATTATTATTTTGGGTGATATATTAATATATATTGATTTGGGGTTTTTTTTTCCTCATTTAAAAGCAATTTTTAAAGAGAGACATTTGCATTTGTTTCAAAAGCCCAAATAAGTCGAATGGCTTGGATTTCTTTTCATGTTGAAATATTAAAATCTTGAGTTATGACCTTAAAAGTCTTTGTGTTTCAGCAGATTAAATTTTTGGCCGTGGTAACAGGGTATATTTGCAGTTCAGTTCCATCTTTTTAATATCGCCCTTTCTCATTTTTGGGCCTGGTTAGACTTTTGAGTAGGTTTCTGTAGCTCTGACTTTATTTAATCCGCTAACGTGCGCCTGCTACAACCGGTTTGACACTACTACCCGAGGGTCCCGTAGGCTTATGACTTCAGTTTGCACATGTTTACTTTTATTTGAAGTGTTACTTGAATATGTATCTCTGAAGTGCAAGAGGCACTAAACACCATCCCGGTGATGAACTGAGCTCGAAAAATACAGCGCGGTGTAATTATGAAAGGCGGAGAATAACGGAAGTTACGGAGTTGTGTAAATAAGGGGAAAGTAGGGTACAGAAAAAAGTGCTGACTAGCTAGAGCAAAGTGAAGGTCTTCCATTGAGGTCTCTCCATTTATTTTTTTTTTTCCCCCCTTCCAGTACTCCTTGACTAGGCTGCTGCAACTTTGTAAATGATGTTAGATAGTTCGCTGCTTGTAAATAATTAAAGGCTTTATGGTTTCTAAAGTGCTAAGTATTAAACACCGTCATGAGTGTAACTTTTGTTACCATGCTTTTCATGCTTGTGCTTTATTTCTCACTGTTTGATATTATATACCATATTTATTTTATGAAACACTGAGATTTAATAAAAATCATTAACTGATTTCCTTTTTATTTCATGTGTACTTCTGTTGTTGTGACACTTCATCCCCTCCGAGAACTAATACGCTTTAAAGATGTGCTATTCTGTGTTTCCTTGTGCTCTTAGAAAGCTTCACCTGTAAATAGCTGTAATAACTTTGTGACAGGGGCTTAGCTCTCACCCTGATGGCAACGTGCAAGGATTTAACCAAAAGGCTTTTTAGAAAACTGGGAAGTTATTTAACGGGCTCTTTAAGGATTTATTGCATCAGTCTTTGGACTCTTGTATCTGGCTGGTGGGTTCTCTTTGCTCTGTGTATTCAGGTAGTGACAGAAACTTGAAAGCAGCAAGAGAATTTTTTTGTTGAGCTCTTCAGTATTAACTTCTTGTGAATCGGAAAGACAAGTTGCCTCTAGAATTTAGAAGTGAGCTGGTTTGGTAAGCTTCGTAATGAATCCATCTTGGTGGCACAGAAGTTAAATTTGCATTCTCTAACTGTAGACTTTTCCAACGCAGAGAGAGTTTTTTGGTAACTACAATATTTTTTTCCGAGAAGATTTCTTAACTTTTCTTACAAGTTTCTTACACGTAATAAATACAAGAATGTACATCTTTAAAGCTCTTTTAAATGCAATTTCTTTTTCTCAGACTCATACATCGGTCTGTTGTGTGCTTACACGTGCTGTTTGCATTTGTAGTTAATGTGTCTTTGTCTCATTTTCATCGTGCTCTCCAGTAGAGTTCAAGCAAGAACGAGCTGAGTTTTGAATACACTTATTTTGAAAACCGTCATAGAATAATAGAATCATAGAATGGTTTGGGTTGGAAGGGATCTTAAAGATCATCTCCTTCCAATCCCCCTGCCGTGGGCAGGGACACCTCCCACTGGAGCAAGTTGCGTGAGGCCCCATCCAACCTGGCCTTCAACACATCCAGTGATGGAGCATCCACAACTTTCCTTCACAGTTCTCACAGTATATGCTGAGCTGCCAGAACAGTTGAGTGTGCAAAAAAAATATAATCTGACTTTTATCCCTGCTATGCTGGAGAGTTGAGAGCATAGAAACTGGTGATCTCTGGAGCTTTCACTTACTGCTACCAGCGGTTTGGGGCTATAGCATAAAGCAAGAGTAACATGAATGAGTTCTCAGGACTTGAATCTTCTATGCCTGTTTTTTTTCCCCACAAGTCTTCAGAACTGATCACTAGAGGCAGTGTCAGAACACTCACTTTGGGTTTTTTGGTTGTTTATTTTAAATACAGCACCAAACACATCATGTCACCTTCGCTCTGAACAGACCGTCCTTGGCATTTGCTGGTAGTTGTGCTTTCTGACAGCAGGATCACACCCGGGGTGTAGAGCCTGTCTTTATGGTTGTGTTTGAAGCTGTGACCCGTGCTATGCTTATCCAATTAAACAGCATTCAGTTAATTAGGGGGTTGAATTTAAATCATTTAAAGCGGTTCAGGAAGATGCAGGTGGCTGCGTTCTGGGTGCGGTGGGGATGAGTCGCAGGGTATGGTTCCTGCAGCAGGTTTTCTTGTTGGGATGCCAGACAGTAGCTGTTTTGTGACACTCGAGGGACACCACTCCAGAGAGTGACATGCTAAGATTTTTGAGAGAGTGATTTTTGTACCTGTTTTTACTGCTTTGTTACATAGGTGGAACTGGAGAAACTGGGGGGAGGGGGGTGTTTTGTGTGTGCTCCTGCTAAGTGAAAAGTTTTATATAACACTCTTCAGGACAGTTTGAAATTGAGACATTTGTGTGGTCGACTTGAGTGTATTTTTCAGATGTCTAAAATACAGCTTTCAACACATTAAAGCCAAAAAAAAAAATTGACTTCTTGTCCTCACATATTGATTAGATGTTCTACTGTTTAATTATAGATGTGAAGACTGAGTATTAAAAATGCGAGGAAAAGTTCACTTCATCTTATCTAATTTTTTATGGTGTTAATGTTTATCATGAGATAATTAAAATTTCCATGGGTGGTGAGTTTCATCATGGATTGAGCTTTAAGGTGGTGTTACAGCAACCAAGGAACTTTGACCTGATGCATCCTAAGAGATTCTCCAGGGGTAGTCACGAGTGATCGCAATGTGATGACACATTTAATCCACCTCCCTTACGTGCTTCAGAAGCTGAGAGAAGAAACACTGAATCTTGACTTGTTATTTTTGACCGAAGGGTAAGACACGAGCCCTTTGCCTCATGCAGATTGTCAGGACAAATACACCAGAACTGCAGGAGGAACTGAAATGTAAGTATATTACCCACACTGCAGTTAAGTTGAGCTCGCCGGTCAGACAGGGGATTGCTGTTACGTCGTAAGTAAAAAGTAGTTCGTTTTTGGCTTGGGTTTTACTTTGGATACATTATCCATAGGAAATTATTAGATCAGTAAAGTATTTCCCCTGTGGTTCTGAGCTTTGTGTCTGAAGGTAAATGAAGGCTTATTTTGCTTTTAGGGGTTCTGAAGATCTCAGGATTCCCATGGGCCTATGAAAAGGTGTATTTTTGCTCCTCTGTTCCAAGGGGTAAGTTAAACTCTTACTTTCAAAATTAAACCAAACTCATATCAAAAATGTCATTCCAGGCACTTAAACTTTCTTCAGTAGGAATATGTTGGTTGTTTAATCTTGGTTTGGTCTGTTAGGGTGACAATTATTTGTCAGTTATTTATTCGGGGGTTCTTTTGTGTGTGTATAAAAGAATTGGCGACTGTAACTACAGCGTTCTGCAGAGTCAGCCAATGTCCCTGGTTTTGCAGTGGACTGGATTAATCCGTGGTAATACAACAGTGTTTTAAAGACCTTTCTTATCATTTGGGACTGTATTTAATTGCTTAGTACTTACGTCAGAATTGGGAAAGTTTTGCTATTGAAAAAAACCGACTGAGTTGTGCCCAGTGAGTGCTGGACACATTCACATTTCTGTTGCAGAATTACAGAATGGATTTATTTGTCCGTGCTAAATATAAATCAACTTTCCAATTACATCTTGCTACTGAAATACTGTCAGCTTTCTGATACATCCCTCTGAACTTGTTCAGAAATAACATATTTATTATAGTGGCAGAAAAAAGAAACAACCCACTGGGGAGAATGCCTTAAACTGGTGTGTGCAGCAGGGATGATTAAATATTCAATATACAGCGTTTGTTAAAATTCAAATGAGGCACTTGCAAAAAGGGTTTGAAGCATACAAACCTCCTGGAATTACCACGACGTCACATGGAAATCTTACCAAAGGAAAAACTTAACTTCTTTTGAATGTGTGCCTTTCAGGGAATAATTAAATCTGAATTTACAGGAAAATAAAAAATCCCTCGTGATTTTGCCTTCCCTTTTGTTTCCCGTCCAAACCAATACCGTTCTTTCTTTTACCTTTTAGTGTATATTTTAGTCGACTAGATTTCTCTGGTTTAGAAGTTTTCAGTGTTAGAAACTGATTTTTCTCACCTGGGACACAGTTTTACATGAATTGTGCTTCGTTTTGCAGTATTATTCCTCCTTCTTTTACTGCCTCTGGTGTGGAAAGTGAAGCGAGATAAAAAGCAGGTGCCACCAGATCACAAACCTACTGCTGAGAAGTAAGGAAATCCTCTTGGCATGGAGAACTCCACTCAAGGAATGAAGATAAATTACCTGCTTTTGGCTGGAATTGCTGTAACTCAGCTGTACTGGGCAATCAGAAGTTGTTTTCCACGTGTGGCTTTCTCTTGTTCGAAAACAATGGTTTAAAAGTCATTTTACCAGGGACCTGGCTTCCTGCTCCTTGGCCTGGGTATGCTGACAACAAAATTACTTGATTTGCTTCCAAATTTCTCACTTGTACGGTCTTTTAGTCCTGGAATTACCTTCGCTCTTGAAGGTATATTGCTTATGTTCTGTAGGACGTTAAATAGATGATAACTTTTACAGTATTTTCTTCAGATCTCAAGTTGCCCACTGCTTGCATTTGATCTCCAAGTTAAAATTGCTGAGTATGTTTGTAGTGTGCTCTGGGAAATGGGTTCTTGTTCTGAAAATCTTGGGATTTGGATGTGAACTGCAGAGCTGGTGAAAAATCTTGAGCTTTTTAGAGGTAGAACACACACAGGTTCTTCTCCCTCTCTGCTCTGTCTGCCTCCGTGAGGCCACGTCTGGAGTACTGTGTCCAGTTCTGGCCTCCCCAGTTCACGAGACTAGGAACTACTGGAGAGAGTCCAACAGAGGCTCTGAAGGTGATGAGGGGA